>JAOUQT010039436.1:0-11163 GCA_025769995.1 Xyliphius kryptos
GGGGTCTTGCTAAGTGCCTCTAATTTCTACCTGTTGTCTGTTCCATTCGCACAACAGCAAGTGAAATGGATTCACAAGCAGTGTTGCACACTAACTGGACCAGAAGTGTGTGTGACTTTGAGTTACATTGTGTTGTTTAAGTGTTCCCTCTAGTTTTTAATGCAGTGTAGATGTTCTATCTCAGCTGTATCAGTGTGAGTGAATGTAGACTACAATAATGTAATTATCTGTTTCTTTTGTAGGTGTTAAACCTGGTCCAATCATACGTGACCCTGCGTGTGCCACTCCACGTGTCCTATGTCTTCCACTCGCCGGTGGGCGCAGGTGGCTGGCAGCACTTCGACCTGCAGTCTGAGCTCAGACTCACCTTCGTGTACGACACCGCCATTTTGTGGAGAGATGGAATCGGCAGCCCACCTGAAGCCGAGCTACAAGGTACACGCTGCATTTTAGCCAAATATAACAGGAAGTAGTTTAGCGCACACATCTGCTGTCCTTAAAAAAAATGTACACAATTCTGCGTTCCCTTTATTTTGAGCATTAAAAGCAGACACTATTCACTTCAGACGGGGTGTTTAATTATAAAACCACAGTAAATACTTTAGTACACATATACATTGCACCATATATGTATAAAAAATATATATATAATCATTCTTCATTCATTTCGGAGGCTGGGCAGATACACCCAGGACAGGGAGCCACTCCATCGCTGTGCACACACACACACACACACACACAGACACAGATTTAGGCAATTTAGAGCAACCGAATTCCTTGGACTGTGGGTAGATACCGGAGAACCCGGAGGAAGCCCACGCAGACAAGGGGAGAACATGGAAACTCCACCCAGATTGGTATTCGAACCAGGAATTCCCAGCGCTGAGCGGCGACTGTGCTAACCACTAAGCCACCATACTGCTATACATACAGTATATATAATATAGTATTTTCTCAATAAAAGGTCATGTGTAATTTGTAAATAGAAATTTTTTGATGTACCTTATTAATTTATTTTTATAGTTGTATTTAATCATTGGATTTTGTTAATACGCTCACGCACATTTATTTTTTATGCCGTTGTAGCAATGCAGTTTTGTTTCTGTAATATAATAAAGCCTCTCTTCATTTTTTCTCATCTTGTTGCCGTGTTGCTCAGGAGCACTCTACCCCACCAGCATGCGCATCAACGAACAAGGCCGCTTGGTGGTCAACTTCCGCACAGAGGCGCGCTTCAGGGGGCTGTTTATGAAGACCCACATTAGTAAGTCTGTTACAATGTTTATATTCAAATTTCAACTATCTGGTCTTTTTATTTAGAGACCTTTTTTTATTAAATCAAACCCTTATAATATAAAGTTTAGTGTTTGTTGGGTAGTAAACAGAATCATGACACTTCATTGAGGTCTGTATTATCCTTTAATGGTAAATTATACATATATATGGCTGTGGATTCAGGTTCCCATCTGAACTCCATGGTCTTGTGCATCGATCATCCGGGGCTGACCTTTAATTTGACCTTGGTAAGAAGTGAGCCGACCTACAACCAGCCCATGCAGCAGTGGACGTTTATCTCCGACTTTGCCGTAAGTATTCACCCCTCTCTTCCTCTGCCACATTCTGAGAACAGATTAAAATACATTTAAGGATAATAAACTTGAATTGTTAATTATCCTGAATTTACATGGTCATTGATGCCCCTCCTACATTAACCCTTTACTGCCTTAAATTATTGATTCATCTTTGGATTGTAAGCTCATCTGGACAATGACACCGCCGTGTTTTGATGTGTGTGCAGGTGCGGGATTATTCAGGTACATACACAGTGAAGCTCTTGCCCTGCACAGCCCCTCCAAATCTGGAGTACACACTGCCCCCGGTCTGCAGTCCCAGAGATCCCGTCACATTTGATCTCGACATCCGCTTCCAACAGGTTTGTTCATCCGACTTCCACCTTTTACTGCACCCACTTAGACGAAGACCGTTAGAGTACCGAACTGTCTATTTGATTCAGTACTAATATCAAAGTAACTGATATCAAATAATAACTGATTCGGTTTAATCTATTAGTATCTAAATTAGTTCAGTACCGAAAAGTTACCTCAGGGTCAGTATATCCATCCATTCATCCATCATCTTCCGTTTATTCCTCTATTAGGGTTGCGGGTGGGGTTCCCCATTCCCATCCAGGGGAGACCATCTCGGGCGCTGGGCAGATACACCCAGGACAGTGTGCCAATCCATCACTGGAAACACACGCACTCACATCCACACACTATACAGGGCAATTTAGAGCATGTTTTTGGACTGTGGGAAGAAACCGGAAAACCCGGAGGAAACCCACGGGGACTTCAACCAGATCGGGATTTGAACCGGGAATCCCCAGTGCTGAGAGGCGAACATGCTAACCACTAAGCCACCGTGCCGCCCTGGTCAGTATTTTGTAGCTTTGTAAGTAACAGTCGTGAAATTATGAGTATGGCTGTTAGCAGGTGCCGATCTGGTTGGAGTCTCTTCTCTGGTCATTGATACGTTATCTTTAAGTCACGCTAAGATCTTATGAGGGTCATGTTGGAACAGCAGTTTGCACACAAGTCCGTAGTTAAGGAATCACCCTTGTTTATTACATTATCTCGTCCCTGTTTTTAGAATGTTCTGAAAAATAGTTGGAGAAAAAAAATAGCATTGCACTGTAAGTACATGATGTTCCTGTGTTTTTAAACATAAATAATAATGTCCTCAGGTGAGCGACCCTGTTGCAGCAGAGTTCAGCCTAAACACACAGATGCTGCTTCTCTCTAAGAGGACGCTGTGGCTGTCTGACGGGTCCATGGGATTCGGGCAGGAGAGCGATACTTCATTCTCTGAGGGTAAACAATTATACTTTTTTTATTCCCAAAGCATCAGGGTTCTGAGTTTGGGGAATATGGAAACTGGTGTAGCATTTTTGTTCTCCTTGAGCAATTAGCATTTCTTGTTAAGGCCTTTTACGTATGATGATGAGCACGGATTCTGCTTGAAGTTAGCTTCAGAAAGGTGTAAGGAAGATTTCATTCAGCACAAAACTGCATATTCACATTGCATGTTACATTTATCCTGCTGCAGCATCACACGGAACATTAAGAATAAAGATAAACACTTATTTTGTACTAAAAAGTCAAATATGGATTAAATGCATGGCTTTAACAATGTTAGAATTTAACTATATGGACAAAAATATAGGGACACATTTATAGGGGCACGTTAGCACCACGGATTAAATCCCGATCTGGTTAGAGTTTCCATGTCCTCCCCGTGTCCACGTGGGTTTCCTCCGGGTAGTCCGGTTTCCTCCCACAGTCCACAAACATGGATTCCAGGTAAATTGAATGCTCTAAATTGCCCCGTCCTGGGTGTATCTGCCCAGCGCCCAAGACGTTCTCCCCTGGATCAGCATGGGGAACCCCACCACGACCCTCGTAGAGGAATAAGTAGAAGAGTTTACAGAGCCACGGTTGTCTGCGTTTGCTTTAAGGTTGGTGTAAATTAGTGATTGATTAGAAGCATCATCACTTATTCAACTCCCACAAACACACACTCCAAAATATTGTAGCATTCCTAGAACAGTAAATGGCGTAGAGATGTCTGTAAGTTCTACATAAATGTTATTTTTTAATGCAGGTTGTTGTTAGTTTGCTGTTGACAGTCCGACTTCATACCTGGGATTAAGATCACATTCTTTTTCTGACTCGTTTGGCAGGTGACATTATCTACGGGCGCGTCATGGTGGATCCTGTGCAGAATCTTGGCGATTCATTCATCTGTAACATTGAGAAGGTGTTCCTGTGTACGGGGGCAGATGGTTATGTGCCAAAGTACAATCCTGAAAACTATGAGTACGGCTGTTTGGCAGATGCTCCGTCTCTTCTTTTCAGATTCAAGATCATTGTAAGTCATTGATGTTTCATCTTTAAGACATGGTTCTGAAATTTTAAGACCAGCGCTTTGCACGTCTACTTTACATCAAATAGTTCCAGGTTTGATTTGTGGGTGAGAGCAAACTGAAATGTCTTTCCTTTCTAATCGTTTTAAGAAAGACTGGACCATTCCTGATTCTTCACTTATCTAGTTTTCTATTTTAGAATTTTTAGAACTTTCCGAATTTTTTTTAATGAGTAGGTGGGAGGGTGCTCGCTTAGCACCTTCCTGCAGAAAGCACTGCAGGCAAACGCCTCATAACTCCCCAGTATGCAGTCATGGCAAATTACACAGCATCTCTTAATTAGTGCTCGGTCCATTTAAGCCCGTCTGAGGTGATTATTGTACCCCAAGGCCTCCTCTCACAACGCTGTCAACAAGTGAAGCTGCTGTGATGATTTTCATTTAAGTTTGTCTTTTTAGCAGCAGACATCATTGGGTTTTGTTGCTATGGATCGATTTATTTATAGTTTATTTCCTGAATATTAAATAGGGAGACGTGGGGGGCAATTTACATTACTTTGCATTATATCTAATGCGACTTACAAGTGAGAGAACAAGATTTTGGTTGTGTGGGTTACAGAATGAGTGTTAATCTGCCAAATATTCAGCTTGCTTGTTAAATTGAATAATTCTTTTTGATTCGGTTCTATTAATGATGAAAGGCTGACTGCAGAAATACGACAACAGAATACTCTACTAAGTGCGAAGCTGAATGGAATAAACAGATCTACATCGTATCCGGAACACTTTAAGAACCAGATTTACAGTGCTTTGCAAAAGTATTCGTCCCCCTTTAACTTTTCAACCTTTTGCCGCATTTCAGGTTTCAAACATAAAGATATGAAATTGTATTTTTATTTGTAAAGAATCAACAAGTGGAATGAAATCCAATGTTGACCTAAATGACTGATGATGATCAATAGAATGCACCTGCTCTGTGATGGTCTAGAGTTCTGTTTAAAGCGCAGAGAGCATCACGAAGACCAAGGAACACACCAGGCAGATCCCAGATACCGTTGTGGAGAAGTTTAAAGCCGGACTTGGATACAAAAAAGATTTCCCAAGCTTTAAACTTTCAGCTCAAACAAGGAGAAGACTGATCAGAGATGCAGCCAAGAGGCCCATGATCACTCTGGATGAACTGCAGAGATCTACAGCTGAAGTGGGAGACTCTGTCCATTGGACAACAGTCAGTCGTACTCTGCACAAATCTGGCCTTTATGGAAGAGCGGCAAGAAGAAAGCCATTTCTTAAAGATAGCCATAAAAAGTCTTCTTTAAAGTTTGCCACAAGCCTCCTGGGAGACACACCAAACATGTGAAAGAAGGTGCTCTGGTCAGATGAAACCAAAATCGAACTGTTTGGCGTAAAAGAACACATCATCTCCACTGTCAAACATGGTGGTAACAGCATCATGGTTAGGGCCTGTTTTTCTTCAGCAGGGACAGGGAAGATGGTTGGAGCCTGCAAAAGATCCGAGACTGGGACAGAGATTTATCTTTCAACAAGACAATGATGCAAAATGTACAATGGAATGGTTCACAAATAAAAGTATCCAGATGTCCAGACCTGAATCCAATTGAGAATCTGTGGGTAGAGCTGAAAACTGCTGTTCACAAACGCACTCCATCCAGCCTCACTGAGCTCCAGCTGTTTTGCAAGGAAAAATGGGCAAAACTGATCGAGACATGGCCCAAGTGACTTGCAGCTGTAATCACAACAAAAGGTGAGGCTACAAAGTATTGACCCAAGGGGGCCGGATAATATTGCACGCTTCACTTTTCATGACTGTGTTCACTTGTTGATTCTTCACAAAAGATTACAAATCTTTATGTTTAAAGCCTGAAAAGTTTAAGGGGGCCGAATACTTTTGCAAGGCACTGTACATCAGTCATACATACAGTACAGGCCAAAAGTTTGCGCACACCTTCTCATTCAATGCGTTTTCTGCATTTTTACACCTATTTACATTGTAGATTCTCACTGTTTTATATTCTAGTTTCTTCAAAATAGCCACCCTTTGCTCTGATTACTGCTTTGTACACTCTTGAAATTCTTTTAATGAGCTTCAAGAGGTAGTAATCACTTGAAAGGGTTAACTAGTGGAATTCCTTGCTTTATCGATGGAGTTTGGACAATCAGTGGTGTTTACTACACAGTCAGGTTACTACACAGCCGACAGCCCTATTGGAAAACTGTTAAAAATTATATTATGGCAAGAACCAATCAGCTAACTAAAGAAAAACAAGTGGCCATCATTTACTTTAAGAAATGCTAAATCCCCAACAGTGTCACCAGCGAAACACCACTACATCATGGCAGCTCCTCCTCCATGCGGAATCCATCCGTTCACTCTTTCTGCGCGGTACAAAGACACGCCGATTGGAACCAAAGATCTTCAATTTGGACTCATCAGACCAAAGCACAGATTTCCACTGGTCTAATGTTTTTTTTGGCCCAAACAAATCTGTTCTGCTTGTTGCCTCCTCCCAAGCAGTGGTTTCTCAGCAGCCATTTGACCATGAAGGCCTGATTTGCATTCAACTGGTCCGTGATCTGAGCTGCTGCTGACTTGGATGAACTTGACCTGAGAAGCAGATCAAGTGACTCTTGAGCTTCCTTTCCTGGGTCGGTCCTCGTGTGTGCCAGTTTCGCTGGACTGACTGACCATTCAAAATTGAAGGGACACTTAACCAGCATCCTGCAACGACATGTCCTCCCATCTGGTTTGGGTTTTGTTTAGTTGGACAATCATTTATATTTCCACAGGACAATGACCCCAAACACACAACCAAGGGCTATTTAACCAAGAAGAAGAGTAATGGAGTGCTGCGGCAGATGACTTGGCAGATGACCACAGTCACCGGACCTGAACCCAATCGAGATAATTTGGGGTGAGCTGGACCGCAGAGTGAAGGCAAAGGGCCCAACAAGTGCTAAACACCTCTGGGAACTCCTTCAAGACTGTTGGAAAACCATTGACTACCTCTTGAAACTCATTGAGAGAATGCCAAGAGTGTACAAAGCAGTAATCAAAGCAAAGGGTGGCTATTTCAAAGAAACTAGAATATAAAACATGTTTTCAGTTATTTAGTATATAAGGCTTTGATGCCTTCAGTGAGAATTTACAATGTAAATAGTCATGAAAATACAGAAAGCGCATTTAATGAGAAGGTGTGTCCAAACTTTTGGCCTGTACTGTACATATACTGATCAAGGTCAGAGAGGTCAATCAACTGAAACTGGAGTTCAAAGAGGAAAAGCCTTTTTGAAATCACGTCCGCCATACAACAGATAGTAAACATATCTATGAAACCCATTTACATTGCACTTTCTAAATATAAAGTGTCACTCAAAAGTTTGCACATGCCCCCTTCCTGCTCCACTGTATGTTTTCTCCACTTACCTTATAGATGAACTTCGTAGTTTTACAATTAGAGACTGCAGTCCATCTGTAGGTCCTTCTGAATGGTTCTGCACCTGCAGACAGAAATCGGAACACTTGAGTTTAACATGAAGTGTTTTGTGTACAGGATAAAGCTCAGCCTGAGACTCAAGCACGAGTGTTTGGGAGCATCAGCTTTAATGCTTTACTGGCGATTGACGACCCCGGAGCGATGGATCTAGTGAGGCAGCCGGGGTCTGACGGATTCAGGCTCGACTCAGCGCCTCTGTTTCAGGTACGTAGAGCAGAAATGTGATTGTAAAGTCTAACCTTGTATACTATTACACTCTTTACTTTATAAAACCACACAAACACAGGTTGTTGCATGCAGAACATAATAGAAGTCTAAATAAAAATTAAGACATGCACTATATTTTTGTTTTATTTAAACTGAACAGTAACAAAGTTAAATCCAACTAAAGCGCATCAGTGTACATCAAGAGATCATTAAATATTAAATACATTTTCAGACAGACCAACTGTAGCCAATAACACTTCCTATAGTTCTGTGGAATCGGATGATAAAGAGGAACCTTGATTTAACAGACTAAAAAGAGAAACAGCTAGAATTTTCCAAGAGGGTGTGAAATGTACGGAAATACATCAGTAAGGGTTACAAAAGAGCTAAACATGCACATATGAGTTTTACTTAAAGCTACAAATAAGTCACTGACTAAGAGGCAAAAACCATGCAACACACAAAATATATTCCCCTTTCGCATTTATGTGCATCTGAACGACAATGTTATCTGTTTCTGCTTTAAAATGCCATAGATTTTTAAAATTCAAGTAGCTATTTAATGAAGAAACAGATAAATAAATTGTTATGTGACAAAGTGTCCGACTTGTGCAGTGTTGGTGAATCCTCTTTTCACAGGAAATACCTGTGGTGTTCTTACTGAGAAAAAGAGGTTTCACCATCACTTCAGGAGTTTATTGCACAAGTCTGTTTAGTGTCATCAGTGAACACGAGCTATACTGCAAAAGCACATTCATACAGCCACCAGGTTTTAAACAAAACATGTTCGAAGGTTACAACGAATCTTGCTGTAAGAACAGCTTCACACTCATTTAGACATCAGCTGATCTGGATTGACTGACCAAACACTGTGGAACTTTAGTCAGACAGATTCCATGTTTGTTCAACAGACGAACACCTCGAGTCAGAAACGTAACCCCTCTCTGCTTACAATGCATTTGGAAACCGTTCCAAAGCGAAATAGCCCCATACCTTATTCAATTAAAATAACTGTTTGACAGAATCTGAGCACCTGTTCACGACTTTAGAGTCCAAATCCAGTACAGCAGCAGCAACTCAACATAAAGAATACAGTCAGTGCTGAGGTTGTTCCGGTATTATTATCTGATTTAAATTTTACTAGCAGTGTTTACACACACAGGGGAACTGGTCCTCAACATTTAACCCATCAGTGCAGTGACCCGCACATACACATGCATACGTGCCCAGATGGTGGGCAGCCATCTATGGCAGCCGGGGATTAATTAGGGTTAAGGTGCCTTGCCCAAGGGCACTTCAGCCATAGTACTTGGTTTGACCTGGAATCGAACCAGGGACCCTTAAGTTGCTGGGTAGGTTCCTTAACAACAAGCCAATGTGATATTAATACACAAAACACACCCATGTCATAACATTCCCATCAACTGGACCAGTCAAGGTTCTAGGTAACGTTCCCTTTCTCTGGTGCTAATTTTATTTACCTCCACTAGGTGTCAGCGGGGAGGGAGTGGTACATCCACACCATATACACCGTCCGCTCCCGAGACAACGCTAACCGAGGAATTGGAAAGAGGAGTGTGGAGTACCACCACATAACTCAACCCCACCATGAGCTTCGCAACAACTCGCCGCGTTCCAGAAGGTCAACAACAAGCGGCGTTCCAGCTCTGGCCAAGCAGATCGGTGCTGACAGTGAGCATGGAACCAACATCCTCCATGTTGTGCTGGAACCCAAAGGCCAGAGGGAGCAAAGGCCCGAGGTCAACGTCCAAAGCGTCGTAGTTCCAACGGGGTCCAGACCCAGACCGACGGAGGATGACCAAGTCGTAGTGATTGTGGGAATTTTAGTTGGGGTGCTGTTGGCAGTTCTTCTCCTCATACTCGTAATCCTGTCGCTACGCTCTAAGAAAGACAAGGTAAGCAAACCACCGAAGGGTTCCACCAGCACAGAACCCATGGTGACTCACAGCGTCGATGCTCACGACAGCTCAGAGGTGTAAGCACCTTTAACGAAGACTTACTAGAACTCTTTTTGAAAGTGCCTTTTATTTAATTACCAAGAATAAAGGACTAAGAAGAGTTAAACCACCTGCTGAAATATTTACCAGCTCCATGTTAAGGGACGTTTAAGCTGTGCAGGTAACGCAGACCGAGAATATTTCATGTTCCCTCAAAAACCTGGAAATGTTTTTGCTTTTTAACAAATAAGACTGTTTTTCGTTGTTGGTTAAGGTAAGAATTGGTGTTTATATGTTTACCAGTGTACCCCCCACCCCCCTCCTGAGTGGATAATGAAATAAGTTCTCTCATTTGTATTGGAACGATTTTGCTACGCACAGACCTGATACTGCACAGTATGGGATGCTATTCATGTTAATAAAGTGGTCTGTCAGATCCATGTAGTGTTTGACGTCTACGACCCACAAACAGGCAGGAACTTAAACCTCTGTAAGGAAAGCAAGTGGTCTAACTCAACACCAGCATTTAAACATGTTGGGCTTTAAGAGTCATGCACATAACTTCTTATTTCTGTGTTAAAGAGATTATACTACACACTGTAAGCATACACACTGTGCTCAACCATGAGGAGTAGAAAACTACCATGCAACATTCAAGAACATTCACCGGATGCACAGTACCAGTCAAAAGTTAAGCCACACCCCATTTTTACTCTACTGTCTTGTTTCCTCCACTTACCATATAGATGGACTTTGTAGTTTTACAATTACAGACTGCAGTCCTTGTGTTTGTCAGTCCCCTGTTAGTTATTGATCAGCACCATCACAGAACAGGTATAATTTGGGTGGTGGATTGTTCGTTGTGCACAAAACCAATAATACCTGCTCTGTGATGGTACTATTGGGGTCTTGACCATTAGAACAGAGTAAAGGGGACGTACACAGTTCATACTGTAGTCCACAAGAGGAACTACAGTCTGGAATTGTAGAACTACAAAGTCCATCTTTACAGTAAGTGGAGCTTGAAGGGGGTGTGTCCAAACTTCGGACTGCTACTGTAATAGAGATAGTCAATTATTTAAATGCAACACGTGGTAAACTAAAGAAAAATAACTCCTTTAAGCCGCTTTCTATTCAGTCCTGTCCACGTACTTCACATTCTGCAAATCAGAGGTAATGTTTTAAAATAACATCATAAGCATTTCATGATGCACATGATTTACCGGCATTCAGAAACATGAAAACCCCACAAAGAATACAATCAGGGCTGAGGCTGTTCACTGCACAATG
Source organism: Xyliphius kryptos (assembly GCA_025769995.1). Taxonomy (NCBI): domain Eukaryota; kingdom Metazoa; phylum Chordata; class Actinopteri; order Siluriformes; family Aspredinidae; genus Xyliphius; species Xyliphius kryptos. The sequence goes on from JAOUQT010039436.1 coordinate 10,892, forward strand.
TACTGCTTTAAACTGCTAATGGCTTAAGTTACATTTAATTTTATTAAACGCCAGTGTGATAAACCAACATATACAGCATTTCGAGTGCGGTAATGTAGTATACAGTAGTATTATTATTATTATTATATGGTCTAGATTTTGTTTCCTGTGCTTACATACAATTCGTCCTCCACATTTAACCCATCCGTGCAGAGAAACACACACATGCCCGGAGCAATGAGCAGCCCTGTATACGGGAATGTGGGTTTAAGGTGCCACTTCAGCCAAAGTAC
>JAOUQT010039447.1:0-11163 GCA_025769995.1 Xyliphius kryptos
ATTGATTTTAAGGATTTGACTATGCTTTTGATATTTAGTTTGATAGTTTACAATTTTATACACTAATTCTAGAACATTATATTAGGATATTTCTTTTGAATTATTTCATGACGTTTACGTTTCTTAACGTTATAAAAGTTTGTCTAAGAATACGTCTTTAAACGTGTTTTTTTATTATGTCAGACATTTATATGACATTATGATCCTGTCACTAGTTTACTTTGAATTAGATACTCAGTAGGATTTGATTGATTGTGTTCTCACTCAGTGCAATACTGATTTAGATTATTTCCAGAACGAATGGACACAGAAAGATGGGACAATTTGGTTCTGGATAAAAAAAATAAAAAAATACAGACGTTTCTTTATAAGCAGTGTGCAGCTATGCAGGTATCTGGATGCACATGGACCATCTGCTGCAAATGCTGAATCTTTGATTTTACTCTTTAGTTTGTTGCTTTTGTTAAATGGTTAAAACTAATCACTTAAACTCATCAAACAGAAATCTGAACCATCTGTGCTTCGTCGACTCCAAACTGCCCTTCTGCTCCATGTAGCTGACATTACAATGATGCAATGTCTCATAAGAAAAAGGCCTCTAAACTGAAAAGAAATCTGGATACTGAATTCAGCCATCAATTTTAACACCCACAAAAATAAAAAGATGTTCCCTTGCAAGCCCTATTGTATGCCTCCATGTTTTTCTTTCGAAATGAGACGAGTGGCTTTGATCTTTATTGTTAAAAACAGCAGCTGTTGCGGTTTAATGGCTCCTATGTTTCTTTGCTGGAATAATTCGAATGGAGAAGACTATTTTCCAGTGTGTGATTCTCAGAATGTCGCCTGGGTGTTTGTTTCTAATGGTTTGTGTCTAACCCCTGGCATCAATCTAAGATATTGTTGCGGGGCACAAACACTCCTCAATATGGGATATGCAGTTTTGGCACTTTACTATGCCGTCAAATGAAACTGTTATGCAGTCGTATTCAGGGATGGTACTATTCACTAAAATGACCCTGAGAGGAACTATCAAGCTATTTTACTTTCTTATAGCACTATTATAAATTGCTTTTAAAAAATAACAATAAAACAGACATTACAGACTACTGTGCTTCCATTAAGTCACCTTATTATGTTTTTATCTAAAGTGAAGCATTTGATTTAAGTGCAATAATCCTTTCTCAGAAACTCTGTTATGGAAAAAGTTTAGAAAATGTCATGAAAACAAGAATTATTGATTTGCTGCTGCTCTTTACCTTTTTTTTAGCTGACAAAAATACTATGACTAACATAATTGTATTTTGTTAAATATATAGATTGTGAAATACATTTTGAAAATAATAATTTTACCTGCTTACAATGTTAAAAGCATTATTGGCTACAAAAGAGACCACCAAAGGCTCCGTATTTGGAAGCAAAAATGGGTCATAGCTCACTACTTTGTTTGCATAACAGAATTTGGAGATATAGCAGTCTGCTTAGATCATGGGCAAACACTACTGTGCATGTGCATGATCTTATGCCCTTATTCAGCACTCAAACTGTCCTGCTACCATGATAAATGTAGCCAAATTAGTTTGGGAGTACTTTAGAAAGCTCTACTCTATTAACTCTATTAACGTTTATTGTGACATCAAGATAAAAGGGAACCTTAAAGTTTATTATGCAAAGAGAAAACCAACCCCATCCACTTGATATACACTGGTTATTTAAGTCACAGCACAATCTTGTAAATCTGACCAAACCTTATTTGTAGGGAACTTTACTTGGAAGGTTTAAAGATGAAAAAGAATAACAGCTTAATCCATGTGTGTTTGCTTTAGCAGTGGGAATACTAAAATGAAGCATGACACCCAAAGGATCAAATGCACTTATGTTGTGATTTGAATGTTGTAATCCTATTTTATCTTCTTTGTATTGTCTTTGTGTTGTGTTTCAATCTGCTGGGTAAGTAATGTAGCAAGAAAAGACAAGATAGAAAGAATGAAAGACAAAAAAGAAAGAAAAAAGCAAGAAATGAATAAATGAAATTTAGTAACCAGTAACAGCAAAAAACACAGTAATCTTTATCTCTATCGCTTCTCTAAATCTACAAAAGATAAAGCCCTCACTCACTGACTCATCACTGATTCTCCTACTTCCCAATTACCTAAAAGGCTGAAATTTGGCATTGTGATTCCCTATCATGACCTTAGAAAAACTAAGTACTTCTCACCTTCCTAGATTTAATGGTTTGCTCGATATTGCCATTGAATGCAAGACACCTCCAATGTCACAGTGTGGTCTTCCAGCATACCTACAAAACTGAAATTTGGCAGCATGATTCTCGCTTTACTACATTAAAATTTTTGTTCGGTATCATCGTGGAACTCATCCTATCCCGGCTCAACTATTGTAATGCTCTGCTTGCAGATTGGTAAAGTTGGTCTTTCAACTTCACCAATCAGACCTTTCCAATTGGCTCAAAACTTCGCAGCCCAACTCGTGTTTAACCAGCCAAAGTGAACTCATGTAACTCCATTACTCCTCTCGCTCCATTGGCTTCCTGTAGCTGCTCGCATTCAGTACAAAGTACTGACTCTGGCCTACAGGACAGTCACTGGAGCTGCCCCCACGTTTCTTCAGTCCATCTTTACTAGGTCCACTCCAACTCGTTCACTACGCTCTAGTGATGAACATCGCCTGGTGATTCCAATTCAAAGGGGCACTAATTCTCACTCCATTTCATTCACCTCTGCAAAATGGTGGAGCAACCTTTCCAACAACATCCGTAATGCTGACTCACTCAACATTTTCAAGAAACTTCTCAAAACACACCTTGCTTTAAAAATCATTTATTTATTAATTTAAAAGCCACCAGATCAAGTAATGTGCAGGTTGCAGGGTAGATGGTACTGCGGCTTAACTGTTTTTTCCTAAAACTACTGACTTGTGTTGTTATCTCATTTGTAAGTTGCTTTGAATAAAAGTGACTAAATGTAAATGTAAGTTCACGTAAGAAAGCATCCACGTGGACACTGTTGTCTTAACTCACACTGTATTTATTGCACATATCCATTTCAGAATTGAAATTGCCACAAACCTCTCTCTGTTATAATATAATACATTTATTTGACATATATAAACGTCAAAGCCATCACTCAGCCTGGGTATTCGGCTTGTAAAATAATAAAATAGTATAAATAGTAATAATAGTGAAAAAAAATAGTACAAGTATAAATCAATAAATACAATTAAGCCTATCAAGATGGATGGCAATGCAGTTATTAACAATTACAATTTATGAATAATGTATAGTGTAAAAAGTAGTAGCAGTGTTGAAAAATAGTGAATGAGTTAAATGCTTGAGTGGATTGAACAGTTCACAATAAATATGTATTTTCTTTGTTCCATATAGCCGTAATAAAATTTACTGTGTGGCTTCAAATGTTTCTCCAAACAAGATTTTAAAGACATTGATCTCAGTGTCACAGATAAAAAGCAACATATTTGTCAAGGTGTGGAAAGAAATCAGAACCCAGCGCATGGTCTACCTGCATGTGTAAAAATAACTCTGACACAGAGAGACATTTTTTAGAGAGACATATGCTGTAATGTCTTTTTTCCTAGAAAGTGAATGGTTAATTTAGTATTACAGTGTCAGGCGGCATTCAGTACTTGCTGCAACAAGGTGGCTTCATAGACAAAGAGAACCTGTGATTTTTGGATCCCTGCTCATATATGTCTAGGGCATTTAACAGATAAAAGATCAGGCTATGGTTACTACATAGAATAAAAATTTCACTTGCAAAATTAAATCCTTATAGTTTCAGAACATATAAAACCCAATTATAAGGGATGCTACTGTAACACATTAGTAAACATTTTTCTCTTATCTTTTTATATTTACCCTCTACTAAGGTCCCCCATGCCCATTCAGTGGGGAACTTTATGGGCACTGGGCAGAAACACCCAGGACAGGGTGCATTTCTGAGCACACACTCACACACTATATATGGGCAATTTAGAAAAAGACAAATTAGAGCAGCCTATTCACCTTGAATTAATGTTTATTTTTACTGTTGAAGGAAACTGAAAAGCCCACAGAAAACCTCCATACACATAAAAACCACCCAGTGAACATTTTTCTATTGCGTATTTAATTTTGTTGCGAGCATTTCATTCAAAATGCATTTGTAGAATACAATAAATGTTTTTTTTTTTGTTGTTGTTTTAAAGAAATTCTCAAATTAAATATTAACAAATCACATCTTTTGTGTTTTAAGTACAAAAATGTGTTTTTTTTTATTTTATTTTAAATTGTTCTGTAAACAAGGTTTGTAAATGGGCTTTTTGAATTATCCATTTGAGATGATATCAAACCTATGCGTATATTCCCTCTGTATATATACAATTACGAAAGCCTTTGTAGAGGGTTATTATTTATTATTTAATTATTTAATAGTTGTAATCAAGATATTAAAAACATCCATGATACATGAGCGCTATTATATGAAATAGCAATATTCAATTATTATATAATTGTTTTTCTATGATAAATTATTAATTAAATCTATTATTTTGTGATAGAAATGTCTGTAAACAGTTGACATTTTTTCCTAGACTATGTAAGGGTAAAAACCAAACTATAATAATAATAATAATAATAATAATAATAATAATAATAATAATAATAATATAGTAATAACTAGTTTTACAGTTTATAAAAAAAACAAAGACATAATTAACTGCATGTACATTTGTGATAAACATATAATTAGCCTTTTTTTATTCTTCATTGCAGCATGAAACTAATGAGAATATAGTTCCCCTCTGTTTTGATGGCATTTCCAAAATCTCAGCACACCATGTATTTAAACTGCAAACCGTATGCGTTATAATTGACAGCACATTAATATGTAATACTAATTAAAGTTGTGAAGATCTAAGGTCATAAAAAGCAGGTCACTAAAATGGATATAATTCACTATGATTGTGCATAACTCAACACATGACACTTCTGAGGGCAGAATAAAAAAATATTAAAATTGAAAATATTTAGCAGTGTTGATTGAAAAGACCTTGCACACAATCAGCAGTCTGGGTTTCCCCAGAAGGGTAAGGTTAGAAATCTGTGAAGGACACCAGAATTTCTTGAAGGAGACATATAATGAAAAACAGTTTTTTAAGTCTTTGTTAACATATATTTTATTTATTTAATTATTAACTAACCGTAAAACAAGACATCATTTTTATTGTTGGGGGCCAGCTCAGAAAACCCAACCCCTCCAACCGTCCCTCCATCCGTCCCTCTATCCGTCCCTCTATCCATCCCTCTATCCATCCCACTATCCGTCCGTCCATCCAACCAACCTACCAACTAACCAATGAGCAGATATACCCAGTACAAGATGCAACAGAAAAACAAATACATTTCAAGTGGCTTTGATATAAAATGTTCATGTAGTGAAATATTTAAAGAAATTACACAAAAAACACATAACAAATCGCAATGTCTGTGAAAAAAACACCAATGTACTGTAAGGCTGCTTTGAGACAATGTTCTATTGTAAGAAAATGCCTTATAAATAAGGCTGACTTTTATGAAAGCTCTTTTTTTTCTTTCTTTCTTGTGTTCAAGGCAGATTAATAATGAATCTTTCAATGAAATTACCATAAATCAAACAGCATTCAACTAGGTTGCCAGACCTAGATGTTTTTTTCCTGACTGGATTTGGAGAATTTTTGTTTCTGTTTTGGGGTTTAGCATATAATCTGTTTTTTTTTTGTAATGTATTCTGTAGTCACAAGTATACCCACGAAATCAGCATGTTGTTCTATAAATAAATGCCAGTTTTGGAACAAGTAAAAAAGGTATGGGTAGAAATGTATTCATTTATCTTCCCCTTAATCCTATATAAGGGTTGAAGATCGCTCCCATGACCATCCAGCAGAGATTGTTTTGAGCTAATACATGCCAATATATTGGTGAGCACACACTTACTAACACAGACACTATTTAGGGGCAATATAGAGCACCAAATTTACCTTGAATACATGTTTTTGGACTTAGAACCCCGAGGAAACCTACACAGACAAAGGGAGAACATGAAAACTCCACCCAGATTGGGATTTGAACCGGTTTCCCCAGCGCTGAAAGGCGAACATGCTAACCACTAAACTAAAGTGCCGCTAATAGGTTAAAATTCTCCAAATATACTGTATGTATAGAAGCTTTTGAAGAAAGGCAGTTGTTTTTGTATGAGTGATGCTTTAAAGTTTATATATTTGAAGTGAGTTTTGTGGCAATTTAAATTCTGAAATGAATATGTGGAATCAATATAGTGTGAGTTTCTGTCTTACATGAATTTTCAGTATGTTTTCCAAGGACACTATAAGAAATGATGGAGCCAAGTTTTATCTTTGCAGCTACTCAAGAAGACCCCAATTCATTCGAGGTGTTGCGTTAAATGGCAATATCGAATGAACAATCGAACGTAGGAAAGTGAGAAAACAAGTTTTTTCAAAGACAGAGTAGGTAAGCACGATGCCAAAGCTTTGTAGGTTCTCTGAAAGTGGGAGCATTAGTGATGAGTCAGTGTGTGAGGGCTTTTTTTATTACTATAGATGAAGTTATTTTCATTAGTTTTAAAAAGTTTTTTAAAAAAGTTTTCATGCCTTACATTTTTCCCCCTATTTTTAAGGAATTGGTAACTCAGCCATCATCCATGAGGGATAATTTATTCTCTTACTCGAAATGAAGTCATAAAATCACAGATGCAAGTGTGCAGATGTAGCATCAGTAAATCCAACTTTAACGGCACACCCTCACAGTAAAGAGTGAAAGTGCCTCTGCAGCAAAAGTGCAGTACTTACACAAACAAACGCACTGACAGTAAAGTGGCACTCTTGTACTGAGCAATGCCATGCTTTCAGCCTCTGCTGATGGGTTTAATTTCTACTTTTTTCTCTCGCTGCCCTCATGTGCTGTTGCTTGTTGTTGATCAGTACATAAATCATCCCCGAAATGTTGTGCTCTAAAAGATACATTCTACAGGACTCACAAATAGAACCTTCAGAAAGCTCACAGTACATTTTAGGAAAGCCATTTTATATCTACTTATTGGCACAGTGTGAAAAAACACTGTATGATGATTTATCTTTTTCTGATTTAAGAATGATTAAATAGTAGACAGTAAGTTAGTTTCTTTAAATGAGCTGGTTTGTTTAGCGAGTCTGATCAAATTACTCGAACCTCACGCTGGCTACATGTTAATATTGTAAAAGGGGATATTAGGGATTTAGAGACCTCTCAAATAAAATGGCCTATGATAAGCAACTTGCATTTTTATTGTTGTGTAGCAGTAAACACTTCTTTGTAATAAATGGGGCAAATCCCAAAAACATTAAGCTTCTAATGGACCTAACCACAATCATTAGACAGTAAATTATCAAGAATGGAACAAAAACTAAACCTTCCCAAGAGTTTCTAAACCATCACTTACTCATTTTCTTTTGCTGCAGTGAAAGCCAACCCAGGACATTTTGTAATGTTAGTAAATTTGGAAGACCTAGAACACACCGTGCATATTCAGAATCTTTCAGTATATCATATTCTATTAAGTTGTCTGAAAATGCAAAAAAAATTTATATGCGTGTAAAGTTTGGACACATAATTAAGCCCTTCCCCAGTATAACATTTTTTGTCGTATATCTTCCTCGCCACCATAAACTCTGGAAGTATTTGTGTAGTCAGTGTGTTGTTGAGCAGACTGTGTAACTATGCTCCCATAAATAAGAACAACTGATAGCACCAAAGGTCTCCAAAGGTATCACTAATAGGGCAAACAAAAATTACAGCCATGTTGCGAAGTTCGAGAACAACAATTTGAAGGTGTGGTATCTCGGAGGTTAAGGTGTTGGGCTAGCAAGCTAAGGGTTGTGGGTTCAAATACCATGTCCACTGAAGTTAACAATGAGCAAGGCTCCTAACTCTTATTGCTCCAGAGATTCTGTATACTTTGTGTTCTGACCCCAACTATTTTGTGGGATACTTGTAAGTAAGTTGGATAAAAGCTTCTGCGAAATGACCAAATGTAAATGTTTGGTCAATGACATTTTTCCATAAATGTGCGACTGATGAAAACTAACAGTACCTGATGCAGAAATTTGTATAACATTCATGTATTCAGCAATTTAATAATTGAAATATATAGATGCTGCACAAAGATGGGTGTTGAGGATAATGATAGTATAATTATTAATAGTGCGTAGCATGGTAGTGTTGTGGTTAATGTCTGCCCAGAACCCGAGACGCTTCTCCCTGGATGGGCATAATGAACCCCAATGCCACCCTAGTAGAAGAGTAAGCAGAAGATAATGGATGGATGGATTTAATGTAAATTGGATGCTCTAAAGTGTCCATTTAAATTGTTCATATATAGTGTGTGTGAGTGTGTGCCCAGCGATGGATTGATGCCCAGTCCTGCCCAGCCCCCGAAACATTCGCTGATGGTCATGGGGAACTGTGCCCTAATCCCTTGTACAGGATTGAGTAGAAGTTATGAAATGAGAAGTAGTTAATAGTAGAAGGTTGTTTATACATTTAACTGTGTAAACTGGAAAAATATTATTACAAATAAATTATACTAGCCAACAGCGTAGCATACGGCGCATAACTGAGTCCTTGTCCAGTATAACCGGAAGTATTCATGTAGTCAGCGTATTGTTGAGCAGACTGTATGCTTCTGTGACTAAAAACCACAGATAGCATACCGCTGAAGATTGGCAAACGAAAGTTACAGCAAGTTTGAGAGCAGTTTGGTCAATGGTATTTTTTCGGAAATATGGGGCTGATAGAAACAAACAGTTTCCAGATGCAGGATATTGCAGGAATTTGTATAACATTGGGAAAAAGGTGGGTGGGGCTTCATTGTGCGTATCCAATTTTTGGGGACTTTATACTTATATATTATATATATATATTTTTTAAAACGATCTTTGTACTCACAGACTTACAGACTTTGATTCAATATAGTGCTCAATTGCTTTGTTGCTGTTTCTTTTCAGTATTTATCTCTATCCCACGTTTTAATTGACTTACTGTCAGACACCCCAGTAATTAACACTTCAATGATTATTACTTTATTTTATCAACAAACCATCAACATTATCAATTCATACATGATTGCACTTTGTTGACTGAGCAATTTGTGGTAATTAAGTGTCAAGAACTCATTACCACTAAGATTTGTTCTGGGTTTGGCATATTCTTTATTGGTTTCTCCAATTAACCTGACAGCTATCCAAACCACAGAGAAGAAAGATTGGCAACAGTCTGTTCTGGATGTAATATCAGCTTGTCCCCACTATCTTAAAGATTTAATGAAAACAAAAGAAAAAAGAAAAAACAGCGGACACTTATAAACCATGAATACGTTCTATTTTTTTATTTTTTATTCAAATGCTTACCCAACATAGACTTTAAACTCTGACCAAAAGCATCAAGTTTATTGCCAACCAATTGTTTAAGCAACTCATGCAACATTGTCGTCGTCTTTGTGACGTCTAACTATCTCTTATGAATAGAAAGTGCCAAATAATCAAGGTGATGGAATTAAAAAGGATTTGCTATTCTGCAGTAGCTTGCCAATTTTCTCCTGAAGTGAAGGTCAAGGTGGAAAGATTTATACTGTAGGATTATGCCATGTGCTATTATAAGTCTGTATTCCACTCCTTTTGAAGACTAAGACATTTATGCTTAATTCATCCAGGTGCTCAACTTAATCCATGTGAATAAAGCACCGATATATTTTGTGTGAAAAGACAGAAACTAGGAGGTATATTACACTGGTATTCAGCGTCAGAAATGCTTTAGAAATTATTTTACTAAGATAGTCTTTGATAAAATAGCACTATAATTTTTTTTCATCAATTTTAAATTAAATAACTACGACTTTAATACTTTTCTGCCATTTATACAAGTTTAAAATTGTAATGATTACATTTTTTGATGGAACACCAAATTAACAATAAAATGAAAGATGGGTGTCTATGAATACACAATCTAAGAATTTATTATTTCATTGGTTTATTATCATTCACTTAATCCTCTACAAGGGTCCCAGGGGGGTTCCAGAACATCTCGTGTGCTGGACAAATACACCCAGGACAGGGCGCCAATCTATCGCTGGGCACACATTTACTCTGCGATCTACAGATTTGTAATAAATCATTACATCTTAAAGTGCTAGTTATTAATCTAAACATTCTTGTTATGCATCAGAAAACTTAGATCCGTTACTGTATTTTTGTAAACATTACATCAAATTACATCAACAGTGCCTTTTATGAGATACCCAATACCTGATCATGCCCTATAGACCATTTCTGCATTATAGAACAGTCAAGTATACATTCCAAAAACGTGTCAAGGTTCATAAATGGCATTAAATAATTTAGAGGCATGTCCATATTGTGTATGTAAAGTGGCATGCAAATTTCTTTGGCGCCTTTGAACATTATTTTACATGATTTTTACAGTAAACGAATTTTTTTATTTGATGTGACAAAAATAGTGCATTTAAATAGCTTTATATCCTGACCTGATCATTGAATGTATTGACGTGTAGAAGCTGTAACCTATGGCAACATTGATGCTGTATACTTCATCTAAGCTTGGCTACTTTAGCAAGTACATTATTAATGTACTTCAAGTAGTTCAGCCCCCCACACCTCGCACCCAAGCAGATACCACAAATAACCACATGGATGTATATGTTACTGAAGGCACATTATGCCACCTTCAAATCTGATGATAATGCAACCCTGAAAACAGCAAGGGCAAACAGAAAGGCAGAGCATATCTATGCTTATAGAATACTGGGCCTCTTCCAGGATCCTGAAGAGACTTGGTGCATGTTTCAGGACGTTCAGACAAACTACAGGACATGATCACCTTCCTGTGACAGTGATATAGTGCCAGTTCTATTATATTGGGTGCTTTAGGCAAAATTCAGCTTCCCTCTCAAGCACTACTCTGAAAAAAAAATGTATCTAGTTTTTAACTGTGTAAACAACAGAACTGCAGAATAGTATTATATCTAACATCAGTATGTATTCATTAAAATTTCAAAATACTTAAATAAAAGTGTTAACTATATAACTTTCTGGTCATGTTAGGAT
>JAOUQT010039474.1:0-11163 GCA_025769995.1 Xyliphius kryptos
TTCCATTTGCACAACAGCAAGTGAAACTGATTCACAATCAGTGTTGCTTCCTAACTGGACAGGTTGGTTTCACAGAAAATCGGTTTACATGGAGTTACATTGTGTTGTTTATGTGTTCCCTTTATTTTTTTGAGCAGTATATATATATATATATGATTTTTTCCATTCCTGTGTTAAGGGAAGATTCTTTGATAGTGATTGAAGAAAGCAAGACATTCGAGAATCGGCTGCAGAGTCTCGTACAGGAGATCATAAACGAAGCAGCAACAGACAGACAGGTACGAACGGTCCATTTTAAAATACAAGACCAGCCTCCGACTTTCCGGTTTCAGCATCATTTTTTTTTCTTGCAGATGCTCCAGGAATGGACATGGTTGGGGGGCAGCCAAGAATTTTATTAATGACAACATAACAAACTGAATGAGTGACTCTGTACTGCCGCCCAGTGGACAATCAGCATTAGCAATACCTGGTTAAAACCAAAGTTAAACATTTGTATCATAGAGCCAAATGTATGTACCCCTACTGAATTCCATTTTAATTAGGTTAGTAGTCCATGGGAAAGTTACATGTGTTGACTTGGAGTATTTTATAAACCGCCAATAAACTGGGGAAGGCCTCTCTTGGCTGCGGTGTGGTCCATTATGAGATGGTTTGTCTGGAGGCAACCTGTCACTCTGCAGAGCTTTCACCTTATTGTGAAAGACCCTCAACAACCCAAACAACTTTGCCGTTTGGACCCATGAGCTACGGCCATTTTGTTTTTTGTGAAATGTAACAACCCACTTTTACAAACTGTTCATTTATTCTTTCATTTAATTAACTTCCACTAGGGGCAATTTAGAGCAGTCTATTTACCTTGAATCCATGTTTTTGGAGCGTTAGGTTTGTCAACCCCCAATGTGTTATCATCTGCAGAGAGTGCTTGGTTAAAATTCTGATAATTTATCATTTCTTTCAAAAAAATTTACCTCAGAAATTCTATAACTTCACAAACATGCAGCATCAGTCCCTGAGGAGGCCGTTTAAATGTGTTGCGCTATGTGTTTAGGGAGTCTTAGAACGGTTAACTTTTTCATTCTTTAGGCTGCAGTGATGCGGACTCTGCGGTGAAGAGCTCTCAATTTACCTGTCAATCTAGATTCCTAACCTCACCTATGGCCACAAACTCTGGGTAGTGACCAAAAGAATGAGATTACGAATACAAGCGGCCAAAATGAGTGGAGTTCAGTCGTTTAGGAGGGGCTTGGCGTAAAGCCACTGCTTCTCCACGTCGAGAGGAGCCAGCTGAGGTGGTTTGGTGGTTCCGGATGCTTCCCTGACGCCTCCCTGGTGGGGTGTTCTGGGTAGGTTTACCTGGGAGAAGACCCCGGACAAGATGAAGAGATTATGTCTTTTGATTGGCCTGGGAACGCCTCGGTGTGCCTCTAGAGGAGCTGGAAGAGGTGGGAGATGGGGACGTCTGGGCTTCTTTGCATAGCTTGCTTCCCCCCCCACGACCAGGAAGGAAGCTGAGACAGAAGACAAAGCTCTCAATTTACTGGTCTATCTACATTACTACCCACAACTATAGCCACGAACTCTGGGTAGTGACCGAAAGAATGAGATTACAAATACAAGTGACCAAAATAGGTTGCTGGGCTTTTCCTCAGAGAAAGGAGTTCAGTCATTTAGGAGGGGCTGGGAGTACAGCCACTGCTTCTCCACGTCGAGGAGCCAGCTGATGTGGTTCCCGGACACCTTTCTGGTGGGGTGTTCTGGGAATGTTTACCTGGAAGAAGACCCCGGGGAAGATCCTGGACAAGATAAAGAGATTATGTCTTTCGATTGTCCTAGGAACCCCTTGGTGTGCCTCTAGAGGAGCTGGAAGAGGTGGGAGATAGGGATGTCTGGGCTTTTTTGCTGGCCCCACGACCCGGAAACGGATAAACGGTAGATGATGGATGGATGGATTCAGCACTCATTGAGATTCGACAAGATTTCTGCCAAGCTTTTAATTTATTCATCCACCACAGCGGTCAAAAGTGAGGCACAAGGACAAAACACAAACAGAAGAATTCCTAGTCTTGTCATTTAGATCAATTGCTAATTAATGCACAAACAACATGAAGTATTTGGCAGTTACAATGGCAGACGAATCAAATGTGTATTAAAAAAAAAGAGGCCTCGGAATCAGAGCGACGAACCTGCAACGTGACACTCTGAGAGAACTGTGGAACCGAACTAGAACCGTGTGAGAGACACTTGACCCACACAGTGAGAAGAAGGAGAAAAACATCTGCGCTTTGTCTGAACCCCGTGTTCAACGGGACCCACGGCAACGTTTCACGACTTTGATCCTAGATCATCTGGACGGTAGAGATGACACGGTGGTGGTGGTGGTGTGGTGATGTGGTTGGAGGTGGTGGTGAGTTTCCTTCAGCTTGACCTCTCGGGCCTGTCTTTATATATCCAGCTCGAAACCCATGCCCACCTTGTGCCCACCTGCATTGAAGTTCTTGGCATCGATCAGTGCAGATAGGGTCATCTTTACCCCTTTAGAGGAATGGATGAGAAACCTGGTGAGTAAGGTGAGAAAAATAACTCAACAGAAATGGATTCAGTGGTGAGAGTTACCTGGTCGCAGGGTCTGTGTGTAGCCCACCCCAACCAGGCTGGCGTTGTTTACTTTGGCCTACAAACAAGCAGATGTAGGTGTATCATTTTTAGGGGGGGTATGTAGTAGGAGCGTCAATAACAACACCATCATCTAATGTTATGAGATTATTAAAAAAAAGTGGTTAAGGTCTCACAGAGATGGATGTTCCTTTGTCCAGGTCGTATTTAGCGGCAATGCCGAAGCGAGTGTTGTTACTGCCGGCTGTCCAGGCCAGATTCACCGCCGTCTCCAGCTGGTTGTTCACCTTCTGGTAAATGGAACCACCAAATTCGGTTCCATCGTTGCTGTGATACAGAGCAGGAGAATTCCTTCATTATTCATTCATTATCTTTAGCTTAATCCTCTATTAGGGTCACGGGGAGGTTCTCCATGCCTATCCAGTGGAGAACGTCTCGGGTGCTGGGCAGATTTACCCAGGACAGGGCGCCAATCCATCGCTGGGCAAATACAAACACACACTATATAGGGGCAATTTAGAGCAATTCAACTTAAATCCAAGTTTTTGGACTGTGGAAGGAAACTGGAAAACCACAGACATGGGGAGGACATGGAAAATCAACTGAAATCGGAGAGGTTGATGTGGTACCCCCAATGCCACCGCCTTAAATTCCAAATTCATTCATTCATTCATTATCTTCAGCTTAATCCTCCATTAGGAGGTTACGGGGAGGTTCTCCATGCTCATCCAGTGGAGAACGTCTCGGGTGCTGGGCAGATTCACCCAGGACAGGGTGCCAATCCATCGCTGGGCACACACTCACTCGCACACACACTATATTGATTTTTCAATTGTATCAGAGCACCTGTTTGAATGTTAAAGCACTTTTAGGTGCATTAGTTTGTAGATTGCAACCACGTCCCCCACATGTAGGACCTAATCAGAGGACATATTGGTTCCTCATATTGACTGTGATTTAGGAGACTTTTGTACAGGTGCCATGTTTCTCCACCTGACTCTTATTTACCTAAAACGCTTTCTATGTAAATTCAGCGGGTCACTGATGGAAAGTACAGCTTTCCTTACACATTGGTGTGCAGCTGGAAGTCACCAGCCTTGTAGCCCAGTGCGAAGTTGTTCTGAGCAAGTTTGGACTTGGAAGTGTCGAAGGCCATCTGGTAGCCGGCGAGCCAACCCTCGTAGCCGAGCACGGCCGCCGCGTGCACTGTGGGACCGGCCAGGTCAAAATCCAAATCACAGCCCACGTTGACGTAATCACGCTTGTATCCGCTCTTCAGCTTGGCACTCTTCTTCCTGACAAATAAAAGAAAAAATTCATTAGAAACGGAAATTCTGGAGCGGAAACGGGCCTTCCCCAAACTGTTACCACAAATTTGGAAGTATACATTATACAAAATGCATAGCTAAGGTGCTTGATACACACAAACACATATGTATATGCATATATATACACTCTATATTTATAAACACACACACACATATATATATGTACATGTATGTATATACCCAGTGTTGGGAACAAATGTGGTGTCCAGCGCCAGCTTCACTCCTTTAGCCAGCTGCAAAGAGACACAGTGACACGTACAAAGTCAATCATCAACGAAGTGAACTCGGACATGCTGAAATGATCTGCCATTCTAATCACGTCACCTGATCCTCCATGGTGATCTCAGTGGTCAGTGTGTTGTCAGTGTTCCATTTCTGGCTGAAGGTCAGACCAAGATCCTTGATTTTGTACTTGGTCTCTAGTTTACCTGAAGCCTTTCCTGTGTCCGTGTTGGTGGAACCACCGGTCGTGAACTCCTGTAGAGGACAGAGGAAGAGCAGGTCCAGTCACTTCAGACGCAGCGGATTTTAACAGTCAATTAAAAACATGTTCCTTCTGGGGGTGGGGGGCTGGGGAGTAGGGGCAAATTCTATATTTACTAACTAGCTGTTATCCATTTTACATTCAGGTGGCGAGCATTTTTACAACACGTTTCATTTAAATCACTCACTCTACCTGCACGCTAATCACTATACGCCAAGCGTTATCCCTTCCACTCTATCTGTATGCTAATCACTATATGCAAGCGCCTCACATCTTCCCTTCCACTCTAACCGCACGCTAATCGCTATATGCAAACGCCTCACATCATCCCCTCCACTCTAACCGCACGCTAATCGCTATATGCAAACGCCTCACATCATCCCTCCACTCTAACCGCACGCTAATCACTATACGCCAAGCGTCATCCCCTCCACTCTAACTGCACGCTAATCACTATACGCCAAGCGCCTCACATCATCCCCTCCCCTCTACCCGCACGCTAATCACTATACGCCAAGCGTCATCCCCTCCACTCTAACTGCACGCTAATCACTATACGCCAAACGCCTCACATCATCCCCTCTACTCTATATAAAACACAGAATTCACATGAAGCAATTCTTACCATCTGCCAGCAAAGTCCATTAAAGCAAGCAGGAGAGAAGCAGGAGAGGTGTTTAGAATACAGACAGAACATTCAAAGCAATGTAGGAAAAACTGCAGAACGGAATCACATGTAAAGTTCATGCTTAAGAAGTTTTTTTTCTTAAAACCTTAATGTATGGAATACCAGGGTAGTGGGTGTTGAGAGGTGTTACTGCTGTGTCAGTACTGAAAATGATCCCCCACCTGAATAAAACCTCACTATTGCCCTAAAGAACATATTTCACGTATTTATAAATTATTGTTACTGCTAATGTATTGTTAATATTATCAATAATAATAACAACAGTACTTCAAGTATACCAGTGAACCCTAAACACCAGAAAACTCATTCTTTTCATGACATCATTTAACTCAGCGGTTCTCAACACACGTGGACATGTTCTGGTTATAGACAGCTTGTAAAAATGAAGATCGCCCTTCACGAAACAATCCATTAGGACAAAAAAGGAAGTAATGAAGCTAATGCAGCAAAAGGTGTTAATGCGATTGAAGATGCCAAATTTATTATTTATTTTGATCAATCCAAAAACAGTTAGAAATGTGAATGCCATTTTGTTAAAAATGTGACACACAGTGGTGTAAAAACGTGTTTGCCCCCTTCCTCATTTCCTGTTTTTTTTGCATGTTTGTCACACTTAAGTATTTCGGAACATCAAACCAATTTAAATAGTAGTGAAAGACACAAAATGCAATTTGTAAATGAAGGTGTATATTATTCAGGGAGAAAAAAGATCCAGACCTTCATGGCCCACGTGTGAAAAAGTGTTAAAACATAGTACATCTGAGTACATCTCTAGCCACAACCAGACCTGATTATTGCCACACCAGTTCTCAATCAAGACATCACTTAAATAGGAACTGTCTGACAAAGTGAAGTCCACCAGAGGATCCTTAAAAACTCATGATGGGATCCAAAGAAAATCAGGAACAATTGAGATCTTTTAGTCTGGAAAGGGTACTAAAGCCAATTCCAAAGCTTTGGGAGTCCAGTATCCACAAATGGCAAAGACTTGGAACGGTGGTAAACATTCCCAAAAGCGGCCATCCGCCAAAAATTAGCTGCAAGAGAGCAGCGATGGCCATCACCATCAGGAAGAGACCGGGCAAAATGGCCTGCATGGCAGAGTTCCAAGAAGAAAACACTGCTGGGAGAAAAGAACATTAAAGCTTGTCTCAAAGCTTGACTCTTGGGAACACATTCTGTGGACCGATGAGACAAAAGTTGAACGATGCATTTCCCATTACATCTGGCGTAAAGGAAACACTGCATTTAAAAAAAAAAACATTATACCAACAACAAAATATATTGGTGGTAGTGTGATGGTCTGGGGCTGTTTTGCTGCATCATGACCTGGAAGACTTGCTGTGATAAATGGAACTATGAATTCTGCGGTCTACCAAAAGATCCCAAAGGAGAATGCGCGACCATCTGTTCGTGACCTCAAGCTGAAACGAACTTGGGTCATGCAGCAGGACCATGATCCAAAACACACCAAAGTCCACCTTTGAATGGCTGAAGAAAAACAAAATGAAGACTTTGGAGAGGCCTAGTTAAAGTCCTGACCTGAACCCTATTGAGATGCTGTGGTATGACCTTAAAAAGGCCGTGCATATTCGAAAATCCTCTAAAAGAACTGAATTAGAACATTTCTTCCAGAACTCTGTAAAGACACATTGCACGTTATCGCAAACGCTTGGCTGCAGTTGTTGCTGCTAATGGTGGCCCAACCAGTTGTTAGGTTTAGGGGTCAATCACTTTTTCACACAGGGCCATGAAGATTTGGATTTTTTCTTCCTCACCTAATAACAAACACCTCATTTAAAAATTGCATTTTGTGTTGTGCTTGACTACTATTTTAAATTTTACTATTTTAAAATACTATTTAAATTGGTTTAATGTTCCAAAGTGCAACAAACATGCAAAAAAAACAAAACAGGAAATGAGGAAGGTAAACACTTTTTCACACCACGGTGTACATATATTTTAAATTTCCTTGTTTTATAATTCAGCGCTACATCAATTCTTTATAAAATGTGTTTTTGGATATTTTGGAGTCTCTAGAACGTATGAACTGGAGTTACAAACAAATTTTAAATATATTTTTAATGGTTCGTATTCTAAAAAAAAGTGGATCGCAACTTATTTACCATGAGAAAATGTGGCTCTTGGGTTGAGACCAGTTGAGAACCCCTTATTTGACTGCCGACATAAAATTTTAAATGCAAGTGCAGGATTCACGCTGCACTAATGGATTCCTCTATATGTTTGCTCATGTTTTTATTGCTTTGTGATGGTTGGCTGCAGATTTCTCCGCTGACCCCTGTCCCATGTGGATTAGCCAGTCCACATGACGTTGTCCATCCAGGTTATTCTTGGTCTTCCACCAAGTCCTTCAACGTTCGTCTGTGGAAACCTAATCACATGACCGAGGTAACAGCTCACGATACTATTAAATGCTATTAAGATATGTATTAAATGTCTTTGGTAACTAAACTCCCGATGCAGTTTTTACATTTTGTAAAAATCCCGTGTCAACTTTTAGGCTTAAATATAAAACGTGAACCAGAACTGAAAATGTCCGAATCTGAGTGATGTGCTGCTCACACAGCCAGATTTGAATCACACGCAACAGGAAAGACTGGATTCGAGCAATTTTAGATTTGTGTATAAAGTTACATTTTTAATCACTGGGGAAACCCATGTGCATTACTGCAAACAGCTCAGAACAAAACGCTCACTCAGACCAACTACAAAGTAGGAAAAGGTTTTTGGAATTAGAGACTTACGACTCCACTCTGAGACTTGGTCTTGAGGTCCAGTTTAACTGTGCCGAAGCCTAAAGGAGAGAAATGGTAGTACGATGCATTACAAAAAAACAGAACAAAGCAGCAAACAGCCATGTTTTGCTTCTTTGATCATTTTTGGTGATTTCATGATGATGCACAAAAGGAATCAGGATTACCATTCTGCTAATCGAGCCTTTAGAATCGTACACACTGGCACTTTAATAATAATCAATACAGTGTAAATTTACTACGAATTTTTTTGGGACTTACCATAACCTTTGCTGAATATGTCTTTGGCGGATTTGCCAAGATCGGCGTACGCAGGAGGGACGGCCATATTAGCTAAAGAACGAAAAAACACAGAAGCAAGTGGTTACAACATTAGAGCAGCAATGTGTATTCAGATAATTGGTCAATACATTGCATTACAGTCAATATCGTTGAGCACAAGCAGGTCACCATGATGTCACAGAGGGGCTTAAATGCTTTGTAATTGATGATAAATACCAGTGTTTTGGTAATGGGCAGCACGGTGGCTTAGTGGTTAGCACGTTGGCCTCTCAGCACTGGGGATTCACAGTTCGAATTCCAATCTGGGTGGAGTTTCCATGTCCTCCTCGTGTCTGCGTGGGTTTCCTCCGGGTTCTCCGGTTTCCTCTCACATCCCAAAAACAGTAAATTGAATGCTCTAAAATACCCCATATAGTGTGTGTATGAGTGTGTGGCTGTGTGTGTGAGTGTGTACCCAGCGATAGATTGGCGCCCTGTCCTGGGTGTATCTGCCCAGCGCCCGAGATGTTCTCCCCTGAATGGGCATGGGTAGCGCCCCACCCTCATAAAGGAATAAGCGGAAGATAATGAAATGAATGTTAATGGGCACGTTTACCATTAATATATAATATAACATTAAATTAGGGAGGAGACGATTACAGACTTTTATGGTACGATTATTGTCTACTTTATTATTATACTTTACCAAAAAAGTTAAACCCAAAAGTCACAGAAACAGTAGTGAATTTTGTTTGTTTATTTATTTATTTAAAGTAAACACAATATAATATTTTGTTATCAAAAAAAAGACAAGGCAAATATTTATTTCTGACATCCTCTTAAGACCCATACCACCAATCCATCATTGACGGGGAGAACATGGAAACTCCACTCAGATTGGGATTCGAAACGAGAATCCCCAATGCTGAGAAGCGAACGTGCTAGCCACCAAGCCACCGTGCTGCCCCCACAACACCCTATACAAAGACTACATCATCATGAAGCACAACTTCAGACATCCTCTCTGGGTTGTCTTCATGCGCTTTGGTTTCCTCCCACACCTAAAGACAAGCTGATGGGTAAACGAGAGACACTATATATTGGACTAATCATTGGGGGTGTAGTATCAGTGCATTTGCCCCCAAGCCCGGCTAAATTGGAGGTTTGTGTCCAAAAGGGATTCCATGTGAAACTGTGCAACGTAGAGTTTCTCTGCTGTGGAAACTTCCATTAGTGACGAGCCAAAGGACAAGAAAGATGCTGACATGATTAATCAGGTGAAAAGCTTGCTGTTGTGCAGAATAGAGAGAAGGGTGGGTGGAGTCATTGCAGTGGGAGGAGTTACCCGCTGAAGAGGGGGGAATGAGTGAGGAGAGCGCCTGCTGTTACATTAGTGGAGGGTGTCGGTTGTATCCCTGCTATATTTAAAACCTGTCTCCTGGGATATGTGACTCTGTGTGAGTGGGTCTGGGGGGCGGGGGGTCATATGCAGCTGACTTGGGCTGTTAAGCTTTTAGTGGATTTTTAATGAGGCTTACCAATAATCACCTCCATCACGTTGTGTGTTGCAAAAATCGGTTCAAAACCTGATAGGTTTCCTTTTTCGTGCAGTCGTAGCTTTGTGGTAAAGGTCCACGGTTCGATTCCTGGTCCCACAAAGTACTATGTATAAAGGCTAACCAATAAAGGCTCCCCAGGCGCCATATACAGGGTTGCTTACCGCTCCGGACAACCGCACAACCTCTCTAAATTGTCCTGGGTCTTCTCCTGTGAACTCTCCTCTTCAGCTCCCACCATAGGTTTTCTTTTGGTTGAGGTCTGGGGACTGAGATGGCCTTCAGAGGAGCTGATTTTGTGCCTTGTGAACCATTTGTTAATAGATATGGTGACGTTTAGGGTAATTGTGTTGCTGAAAGACCCAGTGACGACCCATCTTCAGCTTTCGGGCAGAGGCCAACAAATTCTGATTCAAAATGTTCTGATATTTCAAAGAGTTCATGATCCCATGTATCCTTACAAGGTTCCCAGGTCTTTTGGAGAGGTAACAGGTCCACAGTATTGTCGATCCTCCCCCATACTTAACAGTGGGCATGAGGTGTTTTCCTGCCTACTTATCCTTGGTGTTACACCAGACCCACTTAGAGCGTTTGTTGCCAAAAAGCTCCATCTTGGTCTCATCTAACCAAAGCACACGGTCCCAGTTAAAACTCCAGTAGCGCTTGGCAGACTCCACCCATTTATGCTTATGAGTATAACTCAGAAACGGCTTTCTCCGTGCATTCCCACCAAACAGCTTGTTGGCACGTAAGTAGCACCTGATGGTTGTTTGGGAGACCTCGTAACTCCAAGATGGTTCCATTTTCTTCAATTCTAAACTGAGCTTTTTACTTTTCTTACCATCCTTCTCACTGTGCGTTATGGCAAGATACACTTGCGTCCTCTTCCGGGCTTCTTTGTTCCAGATGTTTGTAACTTTTTGATGATTTCCCTGACTGTAGATAAGGGCATCTGGAGCTGAGGGGCTGTTTTCTTGTAGCCATTGCCTGATTTATGAAGGTCAACACACATCTGCCTTACTTCAAAAGTGTGTTCTCTTGTCGTTCCCATTTTTAAGAGAGAGTAAGAGAAATAGGCCTCTGTGTAACGCCATAGTAATACACCAGGGAAACAGGAAGTGATGCATTACTAATTAAAGGTACCTAGTTACTTTGAGGTCACCATGCCCATCCAGGGGAGAACGTCTCAGGCGCTGGGCAGATACACCCAGGACAGGGTGCCAATCTATCGCTGAGTACACACTCACTCACACACAGCCACATACACATACTATAGGGGACAATTAAGAGCATTCACTTTACCTGGAATCCATGTTTTTGGAATGTGGAAGGAAACCGGAGAAAACCCATGCTGACACGGGGAGGACATGGAAACTTCACCCAGACTCGAACTGGGAATGCCCAACACTAAGAGGCGAACATGCTAACCACTAAGCCACCTGTCCCTGTATATAAT
>JAOUQT010039482.1:0-11162 GCA_025769995.1 Xyliphius kryptos
CCCCCCCCCCAAATCCCAGAAAATGGCAACTAGAAATAATTTTCCATCATCGATTTGGCGCCCCCTCTAGTGCAGTGCCCCTATGTGCTGCATACACTGCATATTCCCTTTTTGTGCCACTAATCTGCAGCAACTGATGCTCAACAAAGTGAAATGTTTAAAGGAGCACTGTGTTAATGCCATGGCTTTAAAATGACCTTTACTATCTGTCATGTCTTTTCAAATACCACTACATACTGTGCACTAATGATAAACATGTCACATGACTGAGTGGAAAAGGCGTGATGGTCATCTGGCATTGGAGCTGCTTATCTTAGATTCACTTCTGTACTTAAGCTTGATTATGTAACTTCAAGTTCTTTGGCAATTAAGCTCACGTGTGGACTGTCACAGCAGAACGGCATATGGAGCCAAGACAATGGCACATTTCTCTTTGGTTTAATCAAAAATTGTAGGTTTCCAAAGATCAGAACTAATCTGTAATCTCCTGTAAGCCAGTCAAACATACAATTGTTTGTATCATCATTCAAGCCTCCTCATAATGTTTTTAAATTATTCCAAAATTCCAAAAGACATCAGAAAGAACCAATTTCAGTTATTTCAAATTATAATACGCAGGCCGGAAGATTCAGGCTGCACAGGATTTTAAAAGGCACAAGCTGTCTGATACACCTCAGCCTTATTAAGCTTGTTAGGAGGTTAATTTTAGCCAGCAATAATTATGTTGCACAACAGTCTTGCTTGTCTGGAAGAGTCCAGGTGTCATCGTGTCCAAAGTTTTAACCTCTGAATGACAGTAACATTGAGTAAATCTTTTTTCACTTTATGCAATGTATAATGACTGCAGACATCTTTAAATCTTCTTTACTTCTGTCATACAAACACTCAATGAGGTTGGCAATTTAAAAGAAAAATATTTTAAAAATCTTCACAATTGAATCACCAGATGAATTTTCACTCAAAATGTTCATACTTTGTTCCATTTTCAAAACCTTTTTTGACTGCAAAACCATTTCCACATACCTGTTGTGCTGCTGGCGTCACGTTCAGTCCTCTTTGCAAAAAGATATGTATCCAACCACAGGCTGTGAAAAAGGTTGCAGAATAATGAAATACAAAATTACAGGCTGCTCATCGGCAGATTTGGACCAGGTCATCCAAATCCTGTATGATACCCCAGCAGTCAGAACATCCATTACATTTAGTCATTTAGCAAACTTACAGAACCATATCCACACGAGTCACATGCAAATATTCAAAATCACCATCCACAACCAACTGAGGCATCGCTTTCAAACATAAATAAGCACATAATGGACATGCAGGTTCTAATTAGGTGAAGTGGGAAGGGAGGAGTCAAGCAGCCAGATTAGGAACAGGTCAAATCCTTCACACTGTCAGTCAGTCTCTGAACATCTTAGCTTTATTGTCTGATCTCTTGGGAGAAAACTATGCACCATGTTGCACAATGGAAATGTCGAAAACAATACTCAGAGTATGACGGTTTGACAATGTGAAAGCATAGCTGTCAGTATAAGGTCTCTTTTTGCAGCCTGCTCTAAAGGTCCTAGAAGATGCTTTTAGGATTTTGGAGCACAAAATGTTGTGTATCTATGCCAATAAAAAATAAAGCCCTCACTGACTCATCACTAATTTTCCCGCTTACTGGGTACCTACAAAGCTGAAACTTGGTATTGTGATTTCCTACCATGTCTGTGGTTCTCGCTTTCCTATGTTCAATGATTCGTTTGCTCTCGCCATCAAACGCAACACCTCGGATGGATTGGGGTCTTGGTGAGTACTTACAAAGCTGAAACTTGGCTCTGTCATTCCTTATTATGTTCTTTGAAAACCTACTGATAAATTCTCATAAGAAAGCAAGCGTGTGGACACCGTAGTCACAACTCACACTATATTCATTCCACATATTAATTTCAGATTTGTTCTCCACCGTATCGCAGCACGAATATCCTGCTGGTATACACTATGGGGCAGTCATAGACTCTGGTTAAGGAACCAGCCCCGGTTTGGTCCTACCAGGTAGTATTGCTGAAGTGCACTTGGATAAGGCACCTAACTCCAATTGCTCCATAGGGCTGCCCACTCTTCTGGTACTTATATAATTAAGAAGAATAACTTTACTTAATTTACTTAACTAAGATGTGCACTTAGTTTTGGCTTTTTGTTTTGGGGTACCCCTGAGCCCTATAACCTTACAGCATTGCTCTCGGTGAGCTAGAATGATGCAGCTGTAAAATCTACAATATATTTTGGTTTATATTTAATTTCATTATTTAGAACTTATCTCTGTCTTGTATAAAAGTTCTTGCTTGATTGACATTTAGAAATTAAGTTCAAATACTTGACAATAAACTTCTGCACGGAATTATTGTAGCGTTGCCACATATTAACTACATTCAATGTATTTTAAAATAAATTAATAATACAACAAGATCAATACAAAACTACAGGAACAATAAATAATTTGTATTGTAATATTTTTTTATAGAAATGTTTACTTAGATGAACATTTGCCCTAATGCTTGGTCCAGTTGTGGCTACACCCAGTGCCAATCATGTTCCAGGGCTGAGAATATTTAGGCGCACATTGTGCACATCACACTCTGGTGTATGCCTGCAGATCTTTGCTTGCCCATGTGTAGCAGGTTACATCACATCAAAGTTTACTGGCTTCCACAGCTTTTATTCTCAAGACTGGTATTCTCAAGGGAGTGCTAGCTCAGTGGTTAGGGTGTTGAGGTTGTGGGTTCAAATCCCAGGTCTACCAATGTGGGTCTTTGAAAAAGACCCTTAACCCTCATTGCTCCAGGGTGCTGTATCTACCCTGTGTTCTGACCCCAACTAAGTTGGGATACCTGTAAGTCGCTTTGGATAAAAGCGTCTGCTAAATAACTAAATGTAAATGTCTAAATGTGTGTCCCCATGGATGGATTGGTGCCCTGTCCTGAGTGTAACGGCCCAGCGCCCCAAACGTTCTCTCCTGGATGGGCATGGAAACCCCAGTGCGAAGCTAGTGTAGGATTAAGCAGAAGATAATAGATGGATGGTTGGATAAATTGCCCCTATAGAGTGTGTGTCCCCATGGATGGATTGGTGACCTGTCCTGGGTGTAACTTCCCTGCACCACAAACATTCTACCCCGAGATGGGTATGGGAAACCTGCCCTTCGTGACCCTAGTATAGGATTAAACAGAAGACAATAGATGGACGGTTTAATAAATTGAACCTATAGATTGTGTGTGTCTATGTGAGACCTCAGAAATAAATAATGAGATGAGATACAGGACATGTGTGAGGTCAGACACTGATGTCGGGTGAGAAATCTCTGTTCTAGTTCATCCCTAAAGTGTTAAATGGGATTGAGGTCCGGCTCTGTCCCATCATATGGACCTTGTATTCCTAAAAATTGAAAGCATACACTCTGAAATGTATGAAAAGAGGCTTGATATACACCATAAACTCAGGTCCATATGATTATAGTTATAAAATACGACCATTTATAATTAAAATAAACAGCAGCTCTTCCACAAACATCCTGAAACTATAAACTATACTTATATACAGCACATATAAAGCAAAGTGTGCAGCATTAAGAGAATCGTGACCCTCAAAATAGAACCCAATTTGACTTAATGTGTTAATAATGTGATGCAAACCTCCTTAATGTGAATTAAAGTGCTCTTAATTTGGAAACCGAATCCTTTAATTTCCAATTTAAAGTCTAGAACCAAAGCCGTTAGTCGTATACTAATAATGACTTTTGTTTTTAAAGCAGGGGGCTAAACCGATTTTGAAGCATGACGTGGGAATTATCACGCAGAAGAGCATGTGTGAGGTCAGACACTGATGTAGGGTGAGAGGACCTGGCTCGCAATCGTCATTCCAGTTCATCCCAAAAGAGTTTAATGGAACTATAGCGGGCCAAACTCACCCAACCATGTGCTAAGACACGATGGGGCCTTCCCTAAACTGTTTATACAACGTTGGCAGCATTCAATTCTCGGAAATGCACAAAAATATGTTTGGAATCGAACAAAACACCTTGTTTTAATAGTTACAAAACAGGTTTTAATGCTCCAATCCATTTTGCGTGTCACAGTAAATAATAATATATATTTTTAGAATATTTTAATAAGAAAATATAGCAACAATGTCACGGTACAGACATCTGAAAGTCTTTAAAAGACAATATATATATAATTTATTTTTTGAGGCCTGTGGAATAATAGTTGGTCCGTCATCTACACGAAAATAACAATAAAGTGCTATAAAACACGGTCTACTTTTCAAAAATAATTTCGTTATATTCTTTCAAAATCTCTCAATAAACTTTTATCGTAATAAAAACCTACTTTTTGTTGTTTTTAGCCTCTGTTTCCTCGCTGGTTTATTTTACCTCACGCTGCACACCTGACCGTCGTCAACTAATTAACGGGCGTCTTCAGTTCACTTTGTCGCCACACGGAGGCGCTGCTGAGAACGTTAGCGTTAAAACGGCGCAGCCTAATCACGTGACTGTGCAAACCTTAGCATACAGACGTGAGAACTCGCCATAAAAGTGTTTTTATGAATAAATTAGTTGTTAATTCGCTGTAAAACACATAAACACGGCCGTCAGAATAACGTGGATTAACATTAAATCAGCATCAGTTTTCTTGTATGATGTGTAGTTTATTATAAATCCTTTGAAATCGTTTGCAAAAGGCTTTTCTCAGGATTTACTATAACTAATAACTGTTTTATTAAATAAATAATGAATTAATTATCTAAAAATGGAATTGTGCTTCTTATTGTATACTACTGACAGTAGAACCTCACAACAATTAACAGCAGGTACAGCACACACTTAAATTATTTAAGTAATTTGAGTCAGAAGTCGTTCCACGTGTCGCGTCAAGCACTCAACATGATGAGACACTCTTCTCTTTGATGTTCAGTAGATAACCGATAACCCACTTATCACACAGACTCACAGTCCGAAATCCACAGTGCAGCAACATTGTGTGTTACTCTGCGTCTGAATGAGACACGTTTTAACTTCCTTCCGTTTAACAGTGCATTGAATCTTCTACCCATGATGCTTTGCTCTCATTAGCAGCTCTAGTCCGTCACGGGGTGTGATGTTTTGTCGGACGCACCGTTTTTGATCAGGCGAGGGAAAAGACGGCCCTTGCGTTTCAGGAACACGGTGCTTCCCTCTGAACACACCAGCAGTTTAGTGTCGACTGCGTGCTTATTCGTGAAGGTTACGCTTTTATCCCGAGGTTCAGAGCTGCCACGAGACAAAGACGCCAGTGACAACAGGTAGACAGGCATGGAGAGCGGGAATCGGCACCGAGACAAGTTAAGTGCTCAGAGACGGAGACAGATCACAGCAACTCCACAGACGAGAGAGAATAAGAGCAACCATCAGATTCAGACTTTTTAACCATGACCTCATTACGAAACAAAAGTAACTCACAAGTTCACTCCTGGGGTGTAAAAGAAGACCGAATTTCACCATCAGCATGTTAGGAATATTTAACACGCTCACTTTAAATATCATTAGGGTTCTCCTGCCATGTCTCTTCAGAGGGAGGAGACGGCATTCTGCACTAAAATAGAACCTTTTAGCTTTTGAACCATTTGCGTCAGTGTAACATACGAACACGCCACCACCAGGATGGCATCGGTGTCACTGCAGTGCTGGGAACAATCCACCACCCTCATAATACCTGCTCTGCGGGGGTCCTGATTATTAGGGAATATAGTAAAGAGGATTAACAGAGTTTACAGAGAATCAAATGAACGAGGTGGCGCTACTAAAATGGACCATGGGTGTTGAAATCAGGCGCTGTAGCTAATCGTGACCTGGGAATGTTTTCATTCATTCATTATCTCTCTACGAGGATCGCTGGGGGTTCCCCATGCCCATTCAGGGGAGAAGGTCTCAGGCACTGGGCAGATACACCCACAGGGGACAGGGAACCTATCCATCGCTGGGCACACAGTCACTCACACAGACTAAAGGGGATATTTAGAGCCGCCAATTTACCTTGAATCCATGTTTTTGGACTTTTGGAGGAAACCCACGCAGACACAGGGAGAACATGGAAATTATACCCAGATCAGGATTCATACCCAGCGCTGAGGGGCAAACATGCTAACTACTAAGCTACCGTGCCGCCCGGTAATGTTTAATATTAGGAGAAACATGCGGCAAAATCCATACTGTAAGTATAGTTTATAAAAAGTACCAACAAAAAAACAATAATACGACAATTAGCACAAATGAATTAGATACATTTAGTCATTTAGCAGACGCCGTTATCCAAAGCGACTTACGAGTATCTCACTTAATAATGGGGTCAAAACACAGGGTTACACACAGAATACCTGGAGCACTGAGAGTTAAGGGTCTTGCTCCCGAACCCACAATGGTAACTTCAGAGAACCTGGGATTTGAACCCACAACCCTTAGATTGCCAGCCCAACACCCTGACCACTGAATAAACCTGCAGAGAACCAACAGTAGTGTTACATGTTTTACATCAGAAATTTAAACCAAAGATAAAAACATGCCACCTCCACCCCACGCACGCAATGTCTTCGACGGCTCTTAATAGTGTCTTAATTTTCGCTTATATTATTTCTGACCTGGATCAGGCTCATCAGATTTTATAAAGATAGCACAGTGGCTTAGAGGTTAGCACGTTCTCCCCTCAGCGCTGGGGATTCCCGGTTTGAATCTCAATGGGTAGAGTTTCCATCAGGGAAATGTGTGCATGTGAATGTGTGCCCAGCGATAGATTGGCACCCTGTTCTGGGTGTATTTGCCCATCGCCCGAGATGTTCTCCCCGGGATGGGCATGGGAAACCCCCCCACGACCCTCATAGAGGATTAAGTGATTTAAGATAAATCAATCAAATCAAATCTAGAAAGTGTGTGTGTGTTTTTTTAATCCACAGTTGCTTTGATTACCACGTGACAGACTTCCTCTTTGGGACCACGCAGAGGTTTATATTTTCTGTACAATCACTGAGAAGCGGCTCAGGTCTCCACCGCTATGCAGTTCAAGGAGCCATACAGTGCTTGGTGGAGATAGCGGTCAGTGACACTGGGTGATGTGGAAGTCGTTTTGTTTAATCATTTTGTATTTCCATTGCGTTGTTTAGCAGATGCTTTTATCCAAATGAGAGAACAACACAAAACAGTAGTTTAGGAGAAACCAGCTACAATGTGGGATCATCTGAACCTGCACATTATTAGATCTGGTCCTTTTTTCCACAGCAAACATTTGTGGAAGCGGTGTGTTTTAAGTTTTTTGAAGATGCTGAGTGACAGCCTCAGGGATGTTGTTGGGAAGGTTCGCTCCACCATTTAGCGGTGGTGAATGAATCGGGAGTGAGAATCAACGCCTCGGGAAGTTGGACTCACCAGGCGACATTCATCACTAGAGCGCAGTGAACGAGTTGGAGTTTTTAGAAGGTAAGAGGGGACAGATCCAGAGACTGTCCTGTAGGTCAGAGTAGGGTGTAGGCTATTTTTGTCTCTCAAGTTAAAATTTAAACAGTTTGCAGGAAACCGGTAGGCGCCGAAGCTACTGGGACACATTTTATATTTGAAATGGTCCATTTCATTCTTTTGTGATTAGGATCAAACCCCAACTCTTTAGACGGCTAACCCGAAACTCTACAATCCACGACGTTGACTTGCTCCTGACCCAGTCCTCTCACCCGAACTGTTAGGCTTGGTTACTTGAAAGTAGTGTGTTACATTCGTCTGCAGAATAATAGTATAATGTAACTCACAGACTCATTCGAGAACCTTTTTTGTTGATGGACTGCATTTAAAGCCCCACCGAGATTGTATCACCCGCCGAACCGCGCTCCCATAAATGAACTCCTATTCTCTGTAAGGAGCATCTTCTGTCTTAACCTCGGCGTGGGTTATTACACGGGAACATATAAACACCCCCGCATTTCTTCGTAGACGTCTTTATTTGTGGAAAAAAAAAAAAAGTACAACATCCTCCGAAGCAAAAACTTTGAATACAGAAATCAAAGAGTCACGGTGGAATAACCAGCCAGTCTCGAGCGGAGTTTCCACGCGATACGGAGAATTCCGATAAAGCACATCAGCGAAATACCTGAAAAAAAATGCCTTTTTTTTTTCTCCTTTTTTCTCATTTTTTACACCTAAAATGAATCACATTAATTCTACTAACTGGAATTCCTTCAGATGCTACCTTTATGTGCTCCAAGTTTCACAACAGCAGAGTTTAGGACGTCAGGCTTACGTGTTAAGATAAAAAAAAAAAAAAAAGATATATGCATCAGTGATTCTAGTTTCAAGATCCTGACAAACGCAAAACGGCTGAAGCAAAAAAACAAAACAAAAAACAAACAAACAAAAAAAAGGATTTACATGAAGGTAAAACACAATACTGATTCCAAAAAAAACACCACCTGTTCCACTGAAACCTAAAAAGGCAACTCTACTATATAAAGTCTAGACTAAAGAATTTCAAAGTTTAGTTTTTTTTTTTTTTTTTTTTTTTGTCGTTACTTGAACAGAACCAACAGTTCCATCGTTTATGAAACCATACATGAGTCTCCTAGTTTAGTTAGTTGGATCCTGATCTTGACCCATCTTGATGGCTGGACCCTCCACCCTCACACTTCTGCAGTCTAACACACATCACATGGGCGAAAACACAAAGCAGGACTTACTTAAAGGTCACGTGTGTGGTGTGGTGGTGGGGGGGGGGGGGTATGGTAACTTTATGTGCACAAACACATGTCTGAGTCTTTACAACTTGTGAGGGTTAATGCCACCCATCATCATCATCATCATCATCATCATCATCATCATCATCATCATCTTTGCAGAATCCTTTTCCAGT
This sequence comes from Xyliphius kryptos, assembly GCA_025769995.1. Taxonomy (NCBI): domain Eukaryota; kingdom Metazoa; phylum Chordata; class Actinopteri; order Siluriformes; family Aspredinidae; genus Xyliphius; species Xyliphius kryptos. The sequence continues at coordinate 8,907 of JAOUQT010039482.1, forward strand.
CCTTCAGGGAGTTTTAATCGCAGTGCAGCGCCGCCCTCTTGTGGATCAGGTCAAGCACAGCATGCCACATCGCTGAGGCTGGGTGACCGTCCGGGACACGGCCCTCCACCTGGAATCTCAGCCAGTCTTTTTGTCGGGGAAACGGAAGGAGCTGACCGGCTTTACCTGCTCAGTCTGAGACGTATGGAGTTCTTTACCACGGGAATGGGGTTGGAGGGCAGGATGGGCACGTCCGACAGGTCCGTGCTGGCCATTTTCTGGAAAGGAGCAGAACGTCAACATACAGAATAATAATAAATAATTAATAATTTAGTCATTTAGCAGACGATTTTATCCAAAGCGACTCACAAGTATACCAATTAGTTTTTTTGAACACAGGGTTGGTCATACACTCCCCCTGGAGCAATGAGGGTTAAGGGCCTTGCTCAAGGGCCCATGTTGACTTTAGTGGATCTGGGATTTGAACTCTCAACCTTTGGAATAATAATCCAACACCTTAACCACTGAGCTACCACTCGCAGAACCTTAGACGCATCTTTACATACTGGAATAATAACGTTAAAGCCGGAAACATGGGAAGGGGCATTTTAGGGGATCTGGCATTTTCACTGGCTGGTCGCCTAAAAATTAGGGTTAAAAAAATTGTAATAAAATTTTGCTCGTAAATATCTACACATATTTACATTGATTTCTAGCCTCCCATTAGCCAGACCACGACAGCCAGGGGGGGTGGGTGTGCCCCCGGGCTGTAACCACGCCCCCTCTGGACATGAGATATGAGTTTTGTTTGTGTATTTTAGAAAGAGAAGCCACAGATTCAATAAGCATACATTACAAACATGTAAATAATTCTGTGATTATTTACTAACAGCGATGGGCGTACAAAAAAGAATCACTAACGTAATTAATAAACGCTCAATCAACTCAAAATTACATTAGCCACACGGATCCGTCTCATACAGCGACGTGAGGAGCGCCGGCACAGGGCCCAATTAAACCTCGTTTCTATTCTGGGCTCCGGTCACTGTGTGCTCTCCATCTCAGCATGGGTTCCTCTGGGTTCGGCGTTCCAAACCCCCCCTCCACCATTGGGTATGATAAATTGCTTCTCCATGATGATTCCTCAGCACAACATGTTAATGTTGAGGCTTTGAGGTTTTAGAATACTATAAACCTCACGGCTCACTTTGTATTCATAAGGTTTCTATATGAACTGCATACGGCCGGCCTCAAGCATTTTATATTATAATCATTCAAATATTAATGCCGTGATATTTACAAAAAATATATATAAAACTGAAGGAAAATCAAATGTTATACTATTTTGACTATGGCATGACTGTTGGCACCAGCCAGGCTGCTGACTTGCAGTTAAAAATAAAGACCATACAGGATCGTATGTAGGTTCTGGAGGCTCAAAATCGAACCTCATGAACCGCTTTCAGGGCTTTCATTCAATTAAACATCAAATTTACAGCAGTGTTTACTGATAAATAACTGAAATGTCCTCAGTAACTGGTCATTTTAGAATGAGTTTTGTGACTGTAGCGTCTGTGAGTAAAGTGCACAGTGTAAATACATCAGATAAACATGTGGCACAGATTTAAAGATTCAGGTTGAGGTCATACCTGAGGCCGAGGCAGCTTCTCTTCCTCCTGTGCATAAGGAACAGACATGTTTTAATGACACATTTGATCTCAGGATCATATTGAATTCCACCACATGAACACAACCGCACTTACTGGCGCCTCGTTCTCCAATTTCAGCTCTTCGTCCGCGGCAGCCGAATCAGCGACCTGCTGCTAAACAACAAAATAAGAATGTTCAGCATCAGAACCAGAGATTTGAGGAATTTAACTCTCATCTGATCTTATGCTGGAGAAGTTCAGTGTTTAAGAGGAGTCAGTGATGTAGAGATTTAAGACGGTGGCTGTGACTAAAAGCAGGTGGGAGAGCTGGAGATGCTGCGATTTTCAATCGGAGTGAGGATGATGAAGATTAGGAGATTATTAGAGGGACGGTACAGGAAGGATGTTCCAGAAATAAAGTTAGGGAAGAGGTTTATATTGCTGAAAGGATGCTGAGGATGGAACCACCAGGCAGGAGATGGAGAGGAGGGTCAATGTTACCAAAGAGTTAACATTGACCTGTTTGGGATGGTGTTGATGGACGTGGTGAAAAATGGACATGCGTGTGGTTGGGGGATGGGGGGGGGTTGGGGGGGACTGAGCAGAAAACTCTGCACTGTGGCGCCTC
>JAOUQT010039490.1:0-11162 GCA_025769995.1 Xyliphius kryptos
ATACATACACACGTGAGCACACGTGCCCGGAGCGGTGGGAAGCCTTTTATAGGGCGCTCGGGGAGTAATTGGGATTAGGTGCTTGCTCTATCAGCCATAGAACTTGATGAGACTGCAAATCAAATCAGGGACCTTAAGTTTGCAAGGCTGGTTTTTTAACAAGAAGTCTACAACTGCCCCAGTAAATTAGTCCTCTTCTCTCTTTTCTAATGGTCAGGACCCCAATAGTAGCACCACAGGTATTATTCAGTTGGTGCATTATTCCTATCTTAGCATTGTTACTGAGGTGTTTAAATGAAACTCCATCAGCATAGTTGCTCTAAAAACCCCTCACCGCATCAGTGTCACTGCAAAACCGACAATAAACAATATACCATCCAAATTATACCTGTTCTGACCAATAGAGAACAGAGAACCAACAGGGAACTTACAATAACAATGTGGTTTCTTGAGTAAGGACCTCATTGCTTTAACACAGCTGTATCATGGCTTACCCTGTGTATTGACTTTAACCAAACTTGAGGAAACTTGCAAGTCACATGGAATAAAAGCATCTGCTTAATGACCCAATGTAATGTAAATGTATTATTTGTCTTTTGTGATTTTTTGTCATGTTGTTGGGGCTGATAACAGTGACAATTACCACATTACAATATCTGCTTTGCCTATTCAATTAACACTTACCCGTCCTGCACCTGAAAAAAATTCATTCAATTAAATTTAATTGAATTCAATTCAATTAAATCAATGTCTTGATGTATAGTTCTGTGCTCCACTTTGCCTTCACTAAAACAGCTGTGATATCATATATAAAGATCAGAACGATGGTTGCTTTTAAGACACCAAGTTCATCAACATTGCTAGTTTATTTATTGATGTGCACAAAAATGGCAAATCACGACCCGTCAGCATAGCGATTAAAAAGTGGGGCAAAGATATTCCCTTCAGCATATTTTAAAGCATTGTGTGTCAAAAGTAACGAATCAAGAGAAATAATACACAGCACAATATGAACATTGAATCACCAGCACGTAATTTCTACACTACTTACTAGGAAAAGGAACTTCTTTTCAGTCATGCAGCAATATTTACATACACGTGATGAGAAAATCCAACTGTCCTTTAAAATCTCCTTCCAACAGCAATATACCGATATGTAGTCAAAATAGCACATTCAGTAAGTGGCTGTTAGTCGAAAAAACACACACAGACATGGTTTGCTGGATGCATGGCTATCTCAATGCATCCAGCAAACATTTTAAATATGTTTGTCATCAGGCCCTGATATGTTTCGCTACATTCTCACTAAAAATGAAAAAGAAAATGAAACTCAAACCTCACACTGAACTGCATGCACTGAAATACTTTAAAGAGTGGAAAGAGCTTTGACCTCAAAGGTCTTTGGAAAGAAATAACTTTTTAAGTTTCCTGAATGCCGTTTGTTTTGCTCTCTTTATAAATGAAATACATTGCGACCTGTCATTATTTTATTTTCATCACTCATGGCACGCTGGTGGCAGTTCCTGCTTATTGTACACATCTACACCTGAAATAAAAGAGAGGGGAACATAGGGATATGAAGCAGTCACTCACCATCCTGTTCTAAATGCCCAGTCAAGAGTTGTCCATGTTCTCCACTTACCATGTAGATGAACTTTGTAGTTTTATAATTACAAACTGTAGTCCATCTCTTTTCTTGTTTTTGTTAGTCCACTGTTGTTTTTCTGTTCGTCAGGACCATCACAGAACAGGTATAATTTGGGTGGTGTATTGTTTACAATCAGTTCTGCAGAGACACTGATGCATTAAGGGGGTTTAGTGCAGCAGTGCTGCTTTTGTTTTAATTAAACACATCAGTGACACTGCTGGGATAGGAATAATGCACCCACCGAATAACACCTGCTCTCTGGTGATACTATTGGGGGCCTGACCATTAGAGAACAGAGTTAATGGGACGAACACTGTATAAACTGTAGTCCAAAAATAGATGGACTACAGTGTGTCCAAACTTTTGGATGGTTACATGGTACATGTTATTAAAAAAAGAAAGCTAACTGGAAAAAATATATTCTCCTCACAGTGAAATTAACTGAACTGAGTATTGATGTGTGTTCACTTTTGCATTACACTTTGTAAACATAGGACTCCGTTCAAACACTACAGCAGCAGGTATAAGGAATGCTGTAGTTGTAGTTTGATGGTAAAGCATTGTGAATGGTTAATAATTGATTACAATGGGAAGAAAAACTAATGAACATCATAGTCCTATAAGTACATTGTGGGATTAGTGGGTCACTATGTGCTATAATTCTGTGTACTGTCTTACCAGTAGTTGTTGTGTGATAGGTATGTGCTAAACACTGGGATTTAAAAGGTTATAGACAGTTTGTCTGTTATTATCACTTGTGGCATGTCACCTTAAGAAAAGACACATTGATAAGGCAAGTCTATATCAAAAGCAAATATATTTGGCAAATCAGAAGCCTAATGGTTTGTTTGTGGCCTCTCCTCCCTCATATGTCTAGTTTTCCTTTCAGCCTTTTTGTCCCGTACTTTTCGCATTCTCCTTGGAGGTGGGGTGGATCTGGATTCGCTGGATGTGTCGCCCGCATCCTTATCCTCAGGAATATTGGGAATTGCCATGCTGCTGCCCTCTAGGGTGTTTCTAAAAGAAGTGTCCTCTGGGCTTCCAATTTCACTGCTACTCAAGTCCTGCTCCTCAGGACGATGGCTTCTTGCTAATTTGGCCATGTTGGTGAGGGAGGGTCCCATCTGTTCGTTCTTTCTGAGAGACTGCTGGAGCTCGTTCATGTCCACGCCGGAGTCCAGGCTTGTATCGTTGCTGCTGCCCGGCCGGTGTCTTCCCTGAAGCTCAATTACAGAGTGCCGGACTTGCGCCACGGGTTTGCCATCTAATGAGACAAACCACGCTCGAGGGGGAAGAGGAGAGGGCTTGACCTTTGAGAGTTCCAAAAGGGTTTGCTCAGAGATCCCCTGAAGTTCTCCATGGAAAGGACCCATCCTAGCTGCCTCGTTAAGCGTCCCAGGTACAGAGACGGACTCAAGCAGGTGGCTGTACCGACCCCAGATACCCGGGTTGGCAGTGGAAACCTGTGGCTCCTCCAAGGCAGATTGTCCGTTGCTGTCCTGTGGCGGAGCTTTTGGCAGTGTCTGAGTGAAACTGTCTTTTAAATTGCGCTCGGTTTGAGCTCCATGCTCCATGCCATTCCGAGGGAACGTGGCACATCGGCCTCCAGCAGTCTCGGGCTGTGCTGGGGCAGGGAACAGCTCAGGAGCTTGCACAATAGCCACAGGCTGGTTATAGATGTGAAAAAGCTTATCTTTAAAGACTGGGTTTTCTCCTGATGCTTGTCTTGAGCTGTTCCATTCAGACATCTCTCTAAGCTTTGCAACTTCATCACTGTTTACATACAAATTTGGAATAGGAGCCCTGAGATTCTCTAGGCCTGTAGTCCCGATGTTCTCATATAGGTTCCCTGTGGGTCGACAGACATTGTCCACATAGATGTTGTAGCTGGCTTGGTGTCGGGGAGAGGCGGATACATCGGGATGACCTAGGCCTCTCGTTGCCAACGAGTACGACCCATCATTATTATACAGGGGCTCATGAGCTTCAACTGAGCTGGTGGATGTGGTCTGGTCTTTTTTGAGAATAGACAGTCTAGTAGAATTCCACCGCCTTCTTTCGTTCTCATGGCTTAGTTCTCTAAAATGGAGGGGAAACGGTATCACATTCAGGTTCTTTATTAAGGTCACTCTGTGGTTGCTGGTTTACTACCTCAGAGAGCAAATCATTTTTACATTTTTGTATTTTGGCGTTAGTTTATTAAAAGGATGAAAGATTTTTTACCTGCAGTGACATAAAACCACTGATAAAAATCCAATGACGATCAAAAGGGTTCCACCCAGGATGCCCACAAGAAGGTAGGTATGGTATGAAATGAAATCCACCGAGGTTGCATGTCCCAAGAAACCTAGGTTTTTACAAAAAAAATCTGAAATCTGTTTTTTCATTAAGCAGAAAACACAGAAATAGTTATGAGTGTTTTGTAGATGGCGCCATGTTAGTTATGTTCTTATAAGACAATTTTTAAGAAACATCTTAATACACATCTCTTCCACAAGCACTTGGTTGGATAATAATCAGGTTTAATGGTATTACTGTGTAGCTTGTTTTGTTCTCTCATTTATAAGTCACTTTAGATAAAAGTGTTGATAAAGAACTAAATGTAAATCTAGTAAATGTCATACTGTATAATTAATGGTGCTTATTATGCCTTTTGACAATGTCCGCCACCACACATGGCAGGGCAGGAGGGAAGCAGTTCTCGTTGGGTCCGTCATGACAACAAATTACCAGCATGTTGCAATGTAATACTTTTAACAGTGAACTTTTTACACTTTTTAAGGCAATCCCACAAAGTGATAGGGCTGCCATAACCCCACCTCACACTGGTGTACATTTACATTTAGCAGATGCTTTTATCCAAACTGACTTACAAATAAGAGAACAACACAAATCAACACAAAGGAGAAACCAGGTACACTGTAGTATAATAAAATCTGATCATTATCTGATCTGGCTTCTATTTTTTTTTTATTTTTTTTATTGCAAGTGGCTTGTGGAAGAGATGTGTTTTCAGATGCTTCTTAAAAATGCTGAGTGACTCAGCCTCACGGGCAGTGTTGGTGTGGATTACTGATGTAGATTTAGTGTGCAGTAGCATTGACTTGCTAGCGAAAATATAATTACCGCGATTAATAGATTTTAACTAATAGAAGTGCTTTTTCTGAAAACTTTATTCATTTTTGCATATTTTAGCTGAATTCCAAATTTGCTCTTAATGAGAACTGCAAAATAGCACATGACAGACATAGTCTATGGCAGGTATTAGATATTGTGTGCATGTGCTTCAAACTACATTTGGAATAAACATAAAAAAACTAAAGATTTACCACTGGACTGTGGAAATGGTGCCGCAACCCAGTTCCCTAGGTGGGGAGCCACATAGGTCCAGACCAGACGGTTTTTCTCCATCCTCACCAAACCAATGCCCTTGTTCACCCAGGTACCTTTGGTTACATGAAAAGGCAAAATTAGTGAATACATCAGTGAAACAGCAACAGGTCTTTAAAAAATATATTTTACCAACCCGTGGTCATGTCAAAGGTCCAAGCAGGCAGGGAGTCTAAAGCTCGGACCGGAAATTGGTATGGTAGAGGTATCGTGAGATGAATAGGCCCCCTGATGTCAATTGCTTTACCATGAGACAGTAACTGAACACTCAGAATTACCGCGGGCCTCAAATTAGCATTTGTGTTTCCTGAAATTTGAGGAGAAAAAAATATAAAAGACCATGTTGTGTGTAAATATAACAAAACTATTGTACAATTCAAAGTTTACATCGTGCTTACTTCTCTAAGGCAAGATTTTCTGAAATGATTCCTAACCTAGATGCACATTGTAATAGATGTATAGGGATAGGAAGCTACCCCTCGCCCCTCCCAAATGACCAGAGAATTGTTTTTTAGTTAATTATTATAAATGTTTAAGCAAATAGTCCGCTATGCATCTTAGTTTGAAACCTATTGACATTTTTTTTTGTCAGGTTCACAAACCATAGACAAGTACTTTGTACGATTACATTCTGTTGTCCATCTGTTTCTCTACATACTTGGTCAATAAAGAAATAAGGTACAGGAGAGTATGCATTATTGTGAATAAATCCTGGGAAAGAGATGTTTTTATGCATAACCTGAAGCAAAATACAGTTACACCTCTTTCCCCTGATTTACTCACAATAATGCACACCCTCGAGTATCTTATTGCTTTTATAAAACAGTTACACACACACGTTGATAAAAAACAAGATTTGATTCATAAATGTGTTTATAGAAAACAAAATTATTAATAATCTGGTCTTCTGCCAAGTAGTCTGGCAGAATGCACAGAAAACCACTTTTTCTAACAATAAAAAAGCCATCTGGTGGCCATATTACACAACACAATTTATAACCAGCAGCTGCAACAAGTTTAGTCTTCATCAGCAATTAGTTCGCTGTGTATACTAATATGCATTATCATTTTTGATTCATGATTTAAAAAAATGTATATCACGCATTGATACGAATGTAAAGCAGTCAGAGGTGTGTGTTATTGTCAGTAATGTCACGGCCCGGAATGACCCAATTAATAATCCTCTTTAATCTGGTCTATAATGATCAGGACCATGCCATAGGAAATAGTATATGAGTAATGAATAATTCTTAGCATTGCAGTGACATTAATGTGGTGGTGGTAATTGTATGTTGTAGAGTGTTGTGCTGGTACACGTAGATCTTACACAGTGATGCTGCTGAGATTTTTAAATACCCCAGTGATATGCTCGTTGATATCTTACACCCCACCAACAATCAATTTTCACGTCTTCCACCTGCATCATTTAAATAGCAATGCTGTGAATATGTGTACCCCGATGGGTATGGCCATCTCGAAATAAGGTGTGTTGAGATACATTTTTGTTGACGGTGATGAAAAACACAGGTGAACCGCTGCCTGAAACCAATCTAGACCGACGACAACAGTCAGATGTTCATTACTATCTCGGGAGTGAATCATCAACACACTATACTGTGTGTTCTCCATTCACAGTAACACGAACCCGCGCCTTGTGTCCAGGTAGCTGCATCACTAAACCAAAGGCAGAACGCCACCTGGTTCAAAAAAGGATCTAAGAGACATGCTGATTGATTTATTGCACATTATGCCCAAAACACACCCATGAATAATGAAATGTTAGTACATGCCTTTTGCGCTTTTGACATTCCGCATGGCATACTTTTTCCATTGTTACGATAGCAAAGATACACTGACACACCCTAAATTAAGCTTCAGGGTGCACAGTTTATGACTCGCTAAAGATCGCTAAAATATGGCCCATAGCAGGCACGTCCGTGGGCTGATTCCAAACAGCCCAGGCTTATAATGTGTTATTTATGGCTCGCTAGTGCTGTCAGAATAAATAAATGGTAAAAAAAAAATAATAAAAGTATGTAATTCCGTTTCAATTCCGCATTCCATCTGTCTGCCTCTGTGCCTCTGACAATTGAGAAGATAGGCAGATGTTCAAAGGCAGAGAAGTAGCTTCGGTCTAGTTCTCATTAGCGTTACTCGTTAGAGTTGTTCACGCCTGAGTGGCTTATATTCGGTAACACTGCCATTTAAAAGACAAACGTAATCATGACAATAAAAACTGTTTTATAACAGTTTGGATTTTTGCATAACATTTGTGGTGAAAAATGTCAGAAGGAACTATTGGCCCATCTTCACTTTATCAAATTTTGCCCTCTTTGCGAAACGTTTGGACACCACTGGCCTATGATATTAACATATTAATCTTAAAGCATGATGGATCTCGTCTCTGCAGACAGTTATGCATATTAATAAAGTGGTCTTTGGGTCTACATACCTCCTTTGTTGCCAAAGGTCCCCATGGTGCAGAAATGACTGTCCTTCTCTGGAGGTGGGGATTTAACTGTCAGATAAGCCGTCACCATGGAGATGCTGGTGTTCTCTGGGAGCAGGAGTAGGCTCTTGGGAAACTGGACACTTGGCTGGGACGAGATATCTGTCAGAGAATGGCTTTGTTAATGGAACTGGAACCGGGGCATTTCATGTTCTCATGGGACCATGTGAGAATCTGGGACTTTCATCGAGGTCTAACAGTGCACACCATCACACACCATGCATGCAACAAATAATACACTGACGCTTAGTTGGATTGATGTATAACAGTTTGAAACAATAGTAAACTGATGAAGGTCTGTGGAAAAACAGACTGTGATTATTCCATTTAACTTTACAAGTTTAAGTATTTTTTTTTATATACAGTACCAGACAAAAGTTTGGACATATCTCCTTCTTGCTCCACTCATTGTCCATGTTATCAGTTCCACTTAATGGGAAGATGGACTTTGTAGTTCTACAATTGCACACTATCGTCCAGCTGTTTATGGACTGCAGTACATACTGTGTACGTCCCCTTTACTCTGTTCTACTCTGCCTGGACCCCAATAGTACCACCAGAGAGCTGGTATTATTGGTGCATTATTCCCATCCCAGCAGTGTCACTGATGTGTTTAAATCAAACTACAGCAGCACTGCTGCATTAAAAACCCCTCACCGCATCAGAATCACTGCAGAACTGACAATAAACAATACACCACCCAAATTATACCTGTTCTGTTCTCCTGACCAATACAGAACAGAGAACAAACAGGGGACTAACAAAAAACAAAAAACAGATGGACTACAGTCTGTAATTTTAAAACTACATGTTCAAATATATGGTAAATGGAGGAAATAGACAATGGAGCAACTTTTGACTAGTACTGTAATTTTATAGGGCTTTTGATAATAGTTCAATCCCTAACTCCCAAAGAATGAGCTGAGAATTCAGCAGAAATAAAAATATCCTGGTATATATTTAGTTTTTTTAAAAATGAAATAAAAAATACTAGTGAAGACCAAGGCTTATTGGGGGGATTTTTCTCTTTAAGCAGCCGGACAGCATTAACAATGCAGACCTCTGATTATGTACAGATTGTATATATAATCAGCTCTTTATTCAAAAACCAAGTGTGTTAAATCCATAAAAAACTGATTCAGTTTCATCATGTGATTTTGGTAAACATTGAATTAATGTGATTGATCAACTAGATGTGTGATGTGAATGCACCAGATGTTTTACGAGTTATCAGCACGGTGTCTTCAAAGAGCCAGATGTTGCCTTGGGTTTGTGGGACCAGAGATACAGTCACCGACGAAAAAACTGAAAGAGGATCAAAGATGAAATTAAGTTAACAGCAAATAAGAACTAATTAAAAACGAGCTATAGCGGCTTTAGAGCAGCACGGTGGTTTAGTGGTTAGCAAGTTCGCCTCTCAGCGCTGGGGATTTCCAGTTTGAATCCCAATCTGGGTGGAGTTTCCATCTTCTCCCCGTGTCTGCGTGGGTTTCCTCTGGGTACTCCGGTTTCCTCCCAGATCCCAAAAAAATGGACGCAAGGTAAATTGAATGCTCTAAATTGCCCTGTATAGTGTGTGTATGAGTGTGTGGCTGAGTGTGTGGCTTTGTGTGTGTGAGTGTGTGCCAAGCAATGGATTGGCACCCTTTCCTGGGTGTATCCGCCTAGTGCCCAAGATTTTCTCCCCTGGATGGGCATGAGGAACCCCCCCGGATGGGCATGGGGACCCCACGACCCTCTAAAAGGAATAGACAGATGATAATGAATGAACTGCGGCTTTAACTAATGCATGCAGATGTACTGAAGTAGTGAACAGTACTAGATAATTCTAATTCTAGATAAGTACTAATGGTGGACCAAGTATTTGGATTCTTAAGGAAAAGTATCAAAACGGAAAAGTAAAAAAGTAGGGTACAAAAGTAGGGATAGAGGCAAATTAGAGAACAATTCATGTTGAAGCCATGTTTTTGGACTGTGGGAGAAATCTGGAGAACTCTGAAAAAAGCCACTCAGATCAGGATCGAATCTGGATCCCCAGCACTAAGAGAACTCGAGGACGAACAGTGGTAAATGAAACACCCTAAGCATTATGCTACCACACCCCAAATATACAGTGTAATACAGGGACAATAGAACAATCTTAAGGACTGGGAGGGTTTGAGAGATAATTATTAGGCAGCAGGTACCACACCCGGCTCTTAAAATTAATGGCAGGTGACATGCCGATTTGGTTTATTGCACATTACGCCCTAAATAAACCCAAGAATAATAAGAGCATTAGCACATGCCTGTCATCACGGTAGCAAAGACACACAGACTATGCTTACAAAAACAACAATAAACTGCACCCACTTGGCATCTTGGTGGTCCTCCAGGGGAGCTGAGCTGGCACATAGGCCTCCATGTTGGCCACCAATGTGAGGGTGATCCCCAGTTTGTAGGGCACATTGAGAAGCACCTGTCCATTTTCCTCAGTCTGGCTGGACTGAAGCTGTGATCCGTTGACGAACACGTGAACAGTGGCGCCACTTAAGTACCTCTGACTAGAAGCATCCTTCACCCAAACTCTCAGTGTCAGGGAGGCTGGCTCTGTGAGGAAAAACAGGGTTATTTTTTAAGGTTTCTTAATCAGCAGATTTTTATTCAACAAATCAACATAAAGATTCCTTTATCCTCTGATCTCATTTAAAGAGAAAGAGGGCGAGAGAAAGACGTCTAATGGACATCAGAGCACGTCTATTTATCATTACTGTCTTCTGATGGCATAAGATTTCCTACTTTAACCTCATCTTCATCATGAAATAATAATGAGAAAGAGTCCACGTCTCTGTCAGGCTTTTAAAAATAGATCAAAGTGCCAACTGGCTGGGTTTCGCATGCACACAAGTGGAGCTGCATCCAGGTGCAAAGCTACACCCAAAAAGCTTTAGAGGAGAAGGTTTCTAAGGATTGAGGTCAAATAAAATGTTAACAGTGTGATTACTGTATGTTACACGCCCTACACCACATATTATTAATAGCTGATTGTAATGAACTTAATCTATTCCACAAAACCTTAATCTGACCTCTCTTGGTTTCATTTACATTTGGTTATTTAGCAGACGTTTTATCCAAAACGACTTATAGTAATACGAAGTATTTTACTTGGTAGCTGGGGTCCTAACACATGGTTACATACAGAATCCCTGGGTATTTCTACTGCAAACCCACTCTCATTATCCCATCCCACCCCTTACTGATTGTTTGACAAAAATAAAATCCTGGTTTGCAGCAAATCTGCCTAAATTAAACAGTGATAAAACTGACGTTCTTCTTGCTGGCATTAAAACAATATTATCCAAAGCGGACTGTCTCTCTATCAACGTTTATAATTCTCCCGTTTCCCCTTTCACTCAGGTAATGAGTTTGGGTGTCATCCTTGACAATGATCATTCAAATTTTATATCAATAACATCTGCCTACTTTCACTTATGTAATATCGGTCATCTTCACCCCTCCCTAACTCCACAAACCACTGCCATCCTCATTCATAGCCTTCTCACTTCCCATCTTGATTTTTGCATTTCCATCCTTTTCAGTCTTCCACACAAATTTCGTATGGGTATGGGTATGGGG
>JAOUQT010039509.1:0-11161 GCA_025769995.1 Xyliphius kryptos
CCCCTATAAAGGAGTGTTTCTGCAGGTGGTGACCACACACCTTTTCTCTGTTCTCATCCTTTCTGGCTGATGTTTTGAAGTTGCTCAGGTAGTGCATCTTATTCAGATTGGCACATCAATGCAGGCTGTGGCAAGAAGGTTTGCTGTGTCTGTCAGCACAGTGTCCAAAGCATGGAGCAGATACCAGGAGACATGGAGTGAGCCGTGGGTGTGAACATCCGCTGCCTCATCAGGAGCATGCCCAGGCATCGTACTGATGTCATACAGGCACGTGGAGGCCACACACACTAGAGAGCCTAATTTGAACTTGTCTTGAGGAATTTCCACTGAAGTTGTATCAGCCTGTCATTTAATTTTCCACTTTGATTTTGATTATGATTCCAAATCCAGACCTCCATGGGATAATACTTTTGATTTACATTTTGATTATTTGTTATTTTGTTCTCAACGCATTTCACTATATACTAAGATTTTTAACTGAAATATTTTATTCATTGAGATCTAGGGTTAGTTATTTTAGTTTTCCCTTTTTTTTGAGCAGTGTATATTCATTTGCCAAACATACATTTGTACAAAAAAGTACATGAAACTAAGAATGTTAATACAGTGATCCTATTATAAAGCCATGTCACTCTTTATAAATAGTAGTATTAAAATGGTTGTGTGTGTTTAACTTTTTAACAACACTTTATTTTACCCCAAATTTAATTCCAATGTGTCGTAGTGCAGTAGTGTTCCCTTATGGTCACCAGGTGGCAGTATTGCTCTAAACATTACTGAAAACTTTTTTTTTTTAAGTTTTAAATAATTTGTTTTAGTTTATGTTTAGTTTTTCCTTTTTTTAAATGCCAACTTTTGATATTCAACTCAAATAACGTAGATAAATGCATATCCCTCTTTAATGCAAACCACTTTCATACCTCCTCCTGTACGCTTGGTGTCGTGCTTTTTTTCCGTATCGAATTCAGCAAAGTTAAAGGCTGTGTTTCAAACCGCGCCACTAACAGTCGCTCACTTTAGAGCTCGTTGTAGCGATTACAATGCCAAGTATCTGTCAAATCTTTATATTTGTAGTTTAATAGGTTAAATCTTGGAGTTTTTGGATGGTTCAAAAGGCCAGTAAACATCAGGTTGGTAATGTTTTAAACAGGGAACGTTGTTTAACTCAAAATATGAAAACACACTGGCTGCTGGTGACTTGGGTTTGTACGTCAAAAATAGCCATGAGATATTTCAGTATACTTTATAAATAATTATATTGTTCAAAACATGTTTTAATTTGATTACTTAATTAGTTGACCAATATAATGATCTGATATCGGGAATTACTTGATGTCATTACCTGCGTTTTTGATTAAATGCTGCCAGGTGTCTTTACTAAGTCTGATTTTGAGGATTAATATTAATGAAGTGAAATCTATTAAATGCATCGTGGTACAATGGAAAGTATTACTGTATTAAGTGATGGTCTGTGTCATATTTTCACTTTTTTTCATCTATGTGTTTATGACAGTGGCCCTAAATACAAAAGTGCATATTCATTCATTCATTATCTTCTTCTTATTCCTTTACGAGGGTCGCCATGCCCATGTTCCCCATGCCCATTCAGAGGAGAACGTCTCGGGTGCTGGGCAGATACACCCAATCCAGGGTGCCAATACATCGCTGGGTACACACTCACTCACACAGTCACACACACATACACACACTATACAGGGCAATTTAGAGCATTCACTTTACCTTCATGTTTTTTGGAATGTGGGAGGAAACCGGAGAACCCGGAGGAAACTCACGCAGACACGGTAAGAACATGCAAACTTCACACAGATTGGGATTCGAACCGGACACACCCAGCACTGAGAGGCGAATGTGCTAACCACTAAGCCACCGTGCCGCTACAAAAGTGCATATGAAGTGACTAAATACAAGTGAAAATGACCTTAAAGTTATCAAATCTTGTTCCCGTGTGTTCAGCAACTCAACGATATGTCCCTAAAATAGTTTTATTTTCTTTACAGTGATTTCACAATATGGAATTTGTCCTCCTCCTTAAACCCATCTGTGTACTGAAACATTCACTGAGTGAAATAAGATCACATGCTTGGAGTGGTGGGCGGCCCTGTACACCCCGCCCGGGGAGCAATTGGGTTTAGGTGCCTTGCCCATGGGTGGTTTTTTAACACAAGCAGATTTTTTTTTTTCTCTTTAACATGTCAGTAATTAGAGATGTTGAAGATGCTCTGTTACAAAAGGTCTAGGGTTTAAGAGCTGCGCAGCTCTTCTGACATTTATTTCTATTTGGAATAGCTTGAACATGTATAATGGTTCCTGAACTGTTATTTCTTAATGTGAATACTAAGTTCTGAACTGACATAGTACTGACATAGTGATGTGTCTTATCTGTCCAATTAACCAAGAGGCGGTTAAAGCCACCTTTAAGTGTTTCCATTTGTGTGTTTTCCATTTAAAGAGACTGACATCCACCTTAGAATTTTTATTAAATCAGTACCTATTTAAGTAAATGTTTGGGTTATATCCTGGGCTTATTCTGTGTCCTTGGTGCATGTTGGACATGATGTCCACTGTCCATTTTATTTTTTGCTATTTTAAGCACAATTATTTGTGAATGGAATGTTATATACACAACAGATATAGTTTTAATAAATTCGTTTAGCGTTGCCCCAGAGGCTTGCAATTTGTTTAATATGGAGAACTTGATTTTGATAAAAAGTTTAACATAAAATATGGATGTCTATTCATGTGACTGAATAAGCCTTGTTTTTTTTTTTTGTTGTTTTTTTTTACTCTGCTGGAGAGTAATGTTTTGCAGTTAGTGGGTGAATCGATAGGAAAATAGTCGTTTAGTGGCAGCCCTACAGTTACTAATAATACATTTATTATCTTATCTCATTATCTTCTACTTAATCCTATACAAGGTACTAGGGACGTGGGGGGTTCCCTACACAATGTCTCGAGGGCTGGGCATATACACCCAGGACAGGATGCCAATCCATCCCTGGGTACACACTCACTCAGCCAATTAACTTTAAATCCATGGTTTTGGGCTGTGTTTAAGTCTGGCACATGGTTAATAATCTGAAATAATAATAAATAAAAGCAGTTTACTGGTGATTTGATTAGTGTCAGCTTATTTCTACTTTTCATTTTATCTCACAGACTGTTCTTTATTTTAGTATGGCGTTGGTACCGTATAATGAAACCATCCTGACTCCTCTCTCCAAATTTCACTCATCATCTTCTGAGTTCACATTTGCCGATCGCAAAATCCGATTGGCTCAAGATTGGAGCAGACTAGGTGTTGCAGCTGTTGTCTGGGATGCGGTAGGTGCAACACTTTATGATAAAGATGTTTGCAAAATAGTCTTGTTTATGAAAATAATGCTATCAATTATGCTTTTATATAAGCTTTTATATGAACTAGGTTTAGGGAGTTGCTCAAGACCCAGACATACATAATTCTGAACACAATTCACGCCCAGGACATTTTTATTATTTTTAATACACTCGCATGTCTTCGGAATGGGGAAGGAAACTGGGCCTCTCAAAAGAAAACACAGACGTGGTGAACACAAAAACCGTTGGCCACCTGAACAGGAACCAAATCAAGGTTTTATTTAATTTTTTTGGTAGGTGGTAGGCACAACTCACTATACCACTCTCTGTACCACTATGCCTTCCATAAAATATTTGAATTAATAATGCATTGTGTGTATGGCACAAAGAAATGTGAACACTCATAAGTTACACATATGTTTGATGCCACGTGTAGTATGTGTGTACACTGTTTCAGATCTCTTACAGCTTTTGTGTGTTCAGGCTGTGGTGATGTGCATGTACCTGGAGTTGGGACACGTGGACCTGAAAGGCAGATCTGCCATCGAGCTCGGAGCTGGCACAGGACTGGTCGGCATTGTCGCGGCATTGCTTGGTGTGGGCATATGATTATTTATTGATTTTCTATTGATCTTACAGCTTAGTATTTGTGTGAGAAAAGTCAAAGGAAAGTAAAAAAAGGGCTCCTTAGTCTTAATATTTTTTTCCTTAAGACCCTGTGTATATTTAGGTTCTTATGCATGGATATCTTTTATGTTTAATGTTCATTTTTAGTTTTTTAAATATCCTTTCAAAAGTTACTTTGATTTAGAAAATTAGGGTGTTGGGCTACCAATCTGCAGGTCGACTAACGTTACCAATGTGACTTCTTGAACATTACCTTTATCCCTCATTGCTTTAGAGTGGAGTAACATGGCCAACCCTGTGTTCTGACCTCAGCCATCAGGTTGGGAGATGTACTTGTATGTGGATTTAGATAAAAGCATCTGCCAGTTGATCAAATGTAATGCAATATTTACTTTTGCAGTTGTAAGGATGCCACTGTCCTGTTTCTTGGTTATGTTACTATATAGTATAATAAATGCCAGTGGTGTTATATATGTGCTTTATCTGCAGACTTTAATATATATTTTTTTATAAACCTGTTAGGAGCTATGATGACGATCACGGACAGAAAGCCAGCTTTGGACTTCCTGGAGTCTAATGTAAGAGAGAATCTTCCCCCACACCTGTTAGGGGCAGTGCAGGTTTCTGAGCTGGCATGGGGAGAGGAGTTAACACGGTATGATTCCGAATCATATGATCTTATCCTTGGTGCAGACATTGTTTACCTGGAGGAGACATTCCCAGCTCTGTTACAGACTTTAAACTATCTGAGCTCAAAGCGCACAGAGATCCTGCTCTCATGTCGAATCCGCTACGAGCGAGATGAGCGGTTCCTGAACATGCTGCGAGAGCGCTTTACGGTGCAAGAGGTGTTTTTTGATGCGCAGAGGGATGTTCACATCTACAGAGCCATGAAATGTGAAGGAGGAATATGTGACAAACAAAGCATCCAAACGTAGTGACTTCAACTACACATTCTGATACCAGATATACTGTACTGTGCATTGAAAAAAAACCTGACAGTTGATTGTTGAAAATGTATTACATAGACTTTATTATTATTAAAAATTAGCCAACCTGCAGCGTTGTATTCACTGCATAATTGAGCCCTTTTCCAGTATAACGTTGCCGGTCCTATTTATGTCTTGCCATAATAAACTCCAGATGGGTTCGTGTAGTCACTTTGTTGTTAAGCAGACTGTGTAACTGCTTTAATGACTAAAAACAAGGACAGCACGTCTCTGAAGCTATCCCAATGTTGGCAAACGAAGGTTACAGCCAAGTTCCAGAGCAACAGTTTTCTTGAATGACATTTTCCCAGAAATATCAGACCAATATAAAACACTTACCTGATGCAGGATTTTGTGTAACATTGAAGAAATCGTGGCGCGGCATGGTGGCTCAGTGGTTGGCACGTTCGCCTCTTAGCGCTGGGGATTCCAGGTTCGAATCCTGATCTTGGTGAAGTTTCCATGTTCTCGCCGTGGCTGTGTGGGTTTTTGCTCCGGGTTCTCCGGTTTCCTCTCTCAGTTCAAAAACATGGGTTTAAGGTGTATTGAATGCTCTAAATTGCCCCGTATGGTGTGTGTGCCATCGATAGATTGGCACCCTGTCCTGGGTGTTATCTGTCCAGCGCCCGAGATGTTCTTCCCTGGATGGACAAAGGGAAACCCACTCTGATCATAGTACAGGATTGATCGGCAGATATTGTGTAAATGTAAGAATTGTTATTTCATGTAAATCGTTTGCCATGCTAGGAAACAGAATGGGTTGGGGCTCAATCATGCATATACCATGGTTCATCTGGGGGAAAACGGTGCTTGGGCTTTGTCGTGCGTATCCCATAGTTTGGGGACTTAGTCCTTTATTTTAACATGTATATATGTAGTTTCATTCCAGTGTTTAAAAATATCAGGAGTTGTTTTTGTTTTGTTTTTCTTTTAAAGGAAAACTTCTGTTGAACCTGACCATATTTTCGATCTTTGTGGAAAAAAAGAACTCAGAATAAATTTTATGAGCAAACCTGTACATAGTGCCAGGGCTGTAATTTAATTGACATGTTGAAAATGGTCTTTGCAGAACTGTGTATTTTTACCTCAGGAACTAAAATTATGTTGTATGTGGGAGGCACAGTGGCTTAGTGGTTAGCACATTCACCTCAGCACTGGGGATTCAGGTTTAAATCCCGATTTGAGTAAAAGTTCATGTCTGCATGGGTTTCCTCCACGTCCCCAGATTCCTAAAGTACAAAAACATTGATAAAGGTGACTTCTAAATTGCCCCTATCTAAATTGCTGTATAGTGTATGTGTGCACCAGTGATGCATTGGTGCCTTGCTCAGCACTTGAAATGTTCTCACCATAATGGGCATCGGAACCACTCAGCGACCTTAATTCCTAGTATAGAATTATGCTGAAGATGATGAGATGAGAGACTTTATACTGCCGAACCAGTCTGAGACAGTCACTTATTCAGCCCATGTCAGATGGTTACTTATGGTAGACTGTTTGTGAAGTCATTGATGTCAAATATGAGATCTCTGAAAGAGACTTTTAAAATAATATGAACTCTACATCGTTTCTCCTCTCCTCTTTTTACTAATTAGGTCTTGGCTGCAATGTTAGAGCTATAAATGAATCTATGTTTAAACCAAATATTTGAAGTAGAGGTGACTAATTAGACCTTTGCTTATGATTTTGATATTAGCTTATATAACGCTAATGAAGTTTCTGTAAATAACTTTTCGAATTTAACCACAGAATTAAAACGTGAAATATCTTGTTTAAGGAATTATCTCATGGATGTATGTAAGTTTTTTTGGCCGTCTATATCTTTAACATTTACATCTCCTTATGGTTTTTGCGCTAATAATACTTTTTGTGAGTACAAGTTCTGATATTTGGATACTTACCGATTACTCAAAGAACTACTTGTTAACGCTCATTTTACAGTTACAACACTGAATGTCATTAATGAATTTTTTTATTATTATTATTATTTAGATGTTTCTTAATGGTTGACTGTTATATACAACATAGTGCAGCATTGTGGTGCAGAAGATTCTGCCCCACAGCATATAGTTCCCAGGTTCGATTGCCTGTCACAAAGAATAGATGTTCTTATTGTGTGAAATGTACTTGTTTGAACGTAACTGTGGGGAATTACTTTTTGTACTCCAGTTTACCTGTTGCATTCCAAACTGCACATTTAGTTTCCATTAAAATAGCAACTAATACTGTCCTACCATTAAACTCCCAAAAAAACAAAAATGTCACATAATATTGAATTGTGCTTTTCTGAATTTATATATGGCAATGTACACAATGTACAACACTAGCAGAACCACCAAAATTGTGTAACACTGAGGTATAGAAATAGTATTATAAGTAAAAATTACATTAATACAGGACTGGAATTCTGCCCATTCATCTGTCTGAAGTGTTACAATATAATAATTTACAGTAAAACAATAAAAAAACCAATATTGTACAAACAAATCAGCAACGTGCTAAAATTCACACTGAAGTACAGTGTTGTTCAAAAGTATTAAGGCATTTAAGAACTGTATAAATTTAAAAATTTGTGTATATAAATAAAACTTTTTGTTACAATATAATACAATTCATATACTGTAGCTACACTGCTCAAAAAAATTAAGGAGACACTTAAGCAACAAAATGTAACTGATTGTGAATCAATTTCACAAGGGTAGGAGATAACATCCGCCGCCTCATCAGGAGCATGCCTAGGCGTTTTAGGGAGGTCATACAGGCATGTGGGGCCACACACACTACTGAGGCTTATTTGAACTTGTTTTGAGGAATTTCCACTGAAGTTGGATCAGCCCATCATTTGATTTTCCACTTTGATTTTTAGTAGGATACCAAATCCAGACCTCCATGGGATAATCATTTTGATTTACATTTTGATTATTTATGTTATTTTGTTCTGAACGCATTCCACCATCTACTAAATAAAGATTTTCAACTGAAATATTTTATTTATTGAGCGCTAGGATGTTTTATTTTAGTGTTCTTTTTATTTTTTGAGCAGTGTATTTTGAGAACTAATGAATAATGTAATTTTAATAAAGTTAAATAATTGTACAATGGTTTTGAATACAACTCCAGGTGTACTGGACCTATCATAGATTGTTAGGTATTGAGTAAAAAATTAAAGCTGGGTTTTTTTTAAGGAGGGATTTGGAAACAATTGAACAAACATACTAATGTGTAAAATATCTCCTGGCTATGCAATGATTATTTGTACACTTAACAGCAGTGTTTTAAAAACTAATTGTCAAGAATACATGAACTTTTGCTGTTCAAATGTTTCTTTTGAGAAGCTTTAAAGTTAATCCTCAAAGCAAATAAAGTTTCATTTCTGTTTTAAACTAAAGAACCTCTAAAAGATCTTTAAGGGGCTGAAGGTATAATGTTTAAAGTGATGAATTCCAGTTTTTTGGTTTGTGCATTCTGCAAAACTAAAGATAAAAGGCAGGAAACCAAGACGCTACACACAGCAGACTGAACGTCATCATTGACATGGAACTCAATAAAGGTGTTTAAAATGGCACCTGCCATCCAAATCCACCGGTTCAGCATCTATTTCTGCTTTGATGCCTCGTATAGAGCGATGCATTAGACAACGCCGTGGGGGTGTGTTTGCAGAGGATTTCCGCTTTGCAGAAGATGAGTCTGGATAGGATCGTTAAAGTCATGCTTTTCTATTTGTTAAGCTTTTAACAAGCTTTTAGTTGTTTGCTTACCAGCATGCAAGGCTGACAGGATATACGTGCAGCAACCTGTACCTCACCCAAATTTCTAGGGCAGCCAAAGAAAAATAAAAGCAGTTGGTGTTTTGAGTAAAGTAAAAGAACGTTTCCCTCTGGGTAAGAGGTCTTTGTACGTGATAAATATCACTGGTACAGCACTGTTCATGCTTTACATGGCATTTTAAGCTTCATCTTGCGTAACAGTTTTGTTTTTCTGAATGAGGTTAACCACATTTACTGAGTTTACTTTTCCTGCGATAAACTGGCATGTGTTTTGAACTGATCTTATTAATATATGCTTTGTGGTTCTGGGAAAAGGACATGTTTAATCCATAATATGCTAATATTTTAAATTTTATGAAAGAGTAGATAAAGAACGAAGAAGTGGTTTGGACAGTGGTTTGTAATAACCTGCCATATAACCTGTATTAGTTTGTTGGACATTGGACATGGTCTTTATGGATCATCATTTGCACATAGGACCTATGTTTATTTACTGTTAATTGGACTAAAGTTGACATTACTGAACTTAATAACTGGATCATAATTGAATAACGTTGTCCACATCAATTTTATATGGTGAATTTACATCATTTTACCGAAATATAAATTCTTTGATTACTATAACTGATAGCTTTAGGAATTTGCAAACTAGTTATGATATCCCATTTTGTATGAAACAAATGCAAGAAAAAGAATATAAGGAAGTGAGA
The DNA here is from genome assembly GCA_025769995.1 of Xyliphius kryptos. NCBI lineage: Eukaryota > Metazoa > Chordata > Actinopteri > Siluriformes > Aspredinidae > Xyliphius > Xyliphius kryptos. Next base: position 9,448 of record JAOUQT010039509.1, read on the forward strand.
TTTTAAACATTAAAAGAATCAGTTCCTTTATTCTGGATGCAAAGAGCATACGCAATGCATAGGGCTGTTATTATATGATAAAATACAGTAAGTTTTTTAATTTTTTATAAATGTTTGAAATATTTTTATTTATTTTTAAAATTATACACCTACAAAATTTAAAACACAAATAATGCTGGTATATATTCAGATAGCAAAATTATTCTGGCCCTGATCTGATTCACATTCCCAGATGCCACATGGAGAACCGCCTTTGTTTGCAAAACCAGATTAGGGCCATATATCATTTTTTAAGAATGTCACTTGTAGGTAGCACTGTAAAATCTTTTTATCAAAAATGATCACGATGTGTTTTGGACCATGTGGACTATTTTGGATGGCCTCTTTTTACATTTGGGCCACTTGTGTTCATGTTTTAGCCAAAAGTGACTCAAATCTGTATGTGATCTGGATATCAAGCTGAGCAAAACAAGCATGATGCACATCTCCTGATCAACAGCTGAACGGCTAATGATGTGACAATAAATGTTTACTCTGCAAATCTTGTCATCAGTCAAAGTTTTACAGACTTCAGCAGAACATAAACGTCGTTATCGTAATAGTAGCAAAGTTATGCTTTTGATAAACCATGCTTCGGGAAACCAGTATGAAAAGTTTGGCAAATTCATGGCTCACTAAAAGAACACACTTGGAACTGCCTGTCCTTTAAAGTGATCTTGAGGTAATATCATTGTTCTGTCCTTATACGTTAGATGCTGTGTTGACATTTTATCAGGGTCACAACTGTGACATGCTGTTCTGTGAGTTTCACGTCATCCAGTGACGTCAACTTAGATAAGTAAATTGTAGACAAGCCTTAAAGGAGTGGTCATGCTGCTACTCCTGGTAGTGGCACATTAATGGAATTAATCTCATTAATGGAAAAATCTATTTTAAATAATAATAGCAGCAATTTTAAAGGCACTGTCTGGCCATCACTCCTTGAAATACGTCTTAAGAAAACCTACAAACCGGATTATAAGAAAAACGTAACTCATTCTACCGAAATATGGTTAAATAATACTGTTTTGAAATCGACAAGAAAAAATGCAACTGAAAAGCAATTGCTGCTGCAAGAAAGTGATATAAGGAACATTCTGTTCAAGACTTAACATAAAAGTTTATTCCCATGTATAACTGTACAAGAAGTTCATACCATATACAGAAAGCAAAGATTCAATTACCTTTGTCACTGATGGGTATGATACTCTTGTTTATTAACTGTTTACTGGAATTCATGGAAGAGCTAATTAAGTTTTAGGTTGTAGTTTTGCAAAAAGTATGTTTACCCTTAAATGTTCGAACACTATCAAGCACTGGTGCAGCCTTACATTTACATTTAGTCATTAAGCAGACGCTTTTATCCAAAGTGACTTATAAATGAGAAAACAACACAAGACAGTGGTTTAGGAAAAAAAAACAGCTACACTGTAGTAAACCTGTGAATTAATTAATCTGGCTCGTTTTTTTTGATATAGCAAATATTTGTGGAAGAGGTGTGAGTCAGCATTTGGTGTTGGGAAGATCGTTCCACCATTTAGCAGTGGTTAATGATATAGAGTGAATTGGAATCACCAGGAGAAAATTTATCACTATTATCTGTGAAACCAACCTGTCCAGTTAGGAAGCAACACTGATTGTGAATCAGTTTCACTTGCTGTTGTGCGAATGGAAC
>JAOUQT010039517.1:0-11161 GCA_025769995.1 Xyliphius kryptos
GACTGAGGAGACAAGTTGCTCAAGTTGAGGGATAGTAATGTTAACCCATTCTTGTCTAATGTAGGATTCTAGCTGCTCAACTGTCTTAGGTATTTTTTTGTCGTATATACTGTTTTATGATGCGCCAAATGTTCTCAATCTGGACTGAAAACAAACACATTAGGCTCCACAATCATAGGGAAGACTGCTGACTTGGTAGTTGTCCAAAAGACAATCACTGACACCTTGCACAAGCATGGCAAGACACAAAAGGTCATTGCTAATGAGGCTGGCTCTTTACAGAACTCTCTGTCCATGAAGATTAATACAGAGGCAGAGTGCAGCTGAAGGCTACTATCAGCACAACCTTGGCTCTTATAACACCTGACTAGTGCCACAGACTGATGGACTCCATGCCACACCACGTTGGTGCAGTAATCCGGGCAAAAGAAGCTACAACTAAGTATTGAGTGCTGAACATGCTGATACTTTTCATGTTCAGGACAGAGCGAGGTGGAAGAGATTGACTCGCTGTGGTTACCCCTAATAAAAGGAAGAGGCTGAAAGAAGTCTGATAAAGGAAACCTAGGCACCAGGAGGAAGCCCATGTGTTTTTCAGTATATCATGCAGGATTGCACATACAGAGGAAACAGGCCACCCTACCTGGATATCAAACCATGGAAATTCTTATTTTTGAGTGGCAGGGCTACCCACTGCACCACAGACTCCCCCATCCTCCTTATTAGCCATCAGTTCCCATAGAAGGTGCATTTCTAGCCTTGGATAATCTCTGCAATCCAGCTAGGGCATTTCCAGCCTGAATGAAGCTCTGCAACTCTAGCTGGATATCAAACCATGGAACTTCTTATTTTTGAGTGGCAGGGCTACCCACTGCACCACAGACTCCCCCATCCTCCTTATTAGTCATTAGTTCCAATATAAGGTGTATCTTCAGTCATAAATAAGCTCTGCAAGCCTGAATATAATACAGCACTTAGTAAAGACCACAGGATGACCTCATGGCGCGTGTTGGCACTGACAGTGACTAGCCTTTGAAAATGAAAATATCAAAAGAATGAGGAATAAAAAGAAAGTTTATCAGCAAAGGTTGAAAAAAAAGGGACGGCGGGATCCTAACAGACTGACGCTAATAGCCCGTAATTTGTGCTGTCGGCAAGATAATCCTTTCTGTCCCGAAAAGACGAAATGTTAATTATAAAACTATAGTGACGCGAGGGGAACGTTTCGGATTCGGCGAGCGGGGTCAGGTCACTCGCGTACACGCCACGCTCGCAAACAGGAAGTCTTTTTTGTACCGCTGAAATCAGCCCAGCTGTTTGCATTCCGTCTTCGTCTTGCTCTGTTTCTGCAGTCACTGCTTTGCAGCTTTGAACTTCATTTGTGACTGCGGTGCAATACAAAAATGGCTTAAAAATTGGACAAAAGAAAAGCACCATGCAGTGATTCATTTTCTGAGGAGGGTGTGTGTGATGATGGTATAACTTGTGCTCAGTATAGTGAAAGTGTTGGACAACCAAAAAGAAGCCAGATGCCCGTGCGAAGACTTGTAGCATTGTTTTGCAAATCAACCATGGTTCTGCCCATGCAATAATTCAGACATGTGGTGCATTAGGGAGGGAATGACAAATGATTGTTGACAGATGGACACAGCAGGGAGATTATGTTGACTAATCTAATTTCATTCATTCAATGTCTTTCGCTTAATCCACACAGGGACACGTGCCAGCCAGTGCCCACTCAGCAACTCTGGCTGCAACTGCAGAAACATCCCTAGACCGGGCGCAACTCCATCATATGCCACATTCACATGCAAACGTTCACACACTAAGAGCCACTTTAGTGAGACCAATAAACCTAGTATGTCTTTGGAATGCTTGAGGAAACCGGAAGGACCCTGAGGAAACCCACGGTAACGCGGGGATAACATGCAATCTCCACACAGAAACATCCCAAGTCATCCAACCTGGGGATTAAACCTAGGTTCTTCCTGCTTTGAGGCGACACAGCTAGAGGAACCCAAATTCGATCCTCAGATGGGGCAACCTGGGAAATGTCCAAAAATATTTGCTCACCTGCTTGACAAACATATGAGCTTCAGTCATGTTGGAAGAAGATGGGTTCCAGATCCAAACTCTTCCCACAATGTTGGGAGCGTAGAATTGTCCAAAATGTCTTGCATTCATACACCAGTGGCCATGGAAGTGATTGGAACACCTGATGCCGATCATTTTGATGGGTGAGCAAATACTTTTGGAAATATAATGTATCTGTGTAGAGTTTGAATGTTCTCCCTGTGTTCGCCCAGGTTTTCTACAGGAACTCTGGTTTCCTCCCGCATTACTAAGAAGTCCAAGTTAGGTTCATTGGTGTCTCTAAAGTGGCTCTTAGTGTGTGAATGTGTGTGACTGTGTGTGTTTGTTCTTGCCCTTGCGGTCAGAGTTGCCAGGTTGGTACCTACTGGCCCATGACCCGCTTATGAATTAAGCAGAAGAAATTAAATGACTTATTCATTTCCTATACCCATGTAATCCTAGTTCAAGGGTCACGGGGAAGCCGTTGCCCCTCCGGCAACTCTAGGCGCGAGGGCTGGAACCATCATCCATTATATGGCTGGAGCCAATCCATCATATGGTGCACACATATACACAATCACACACACTCACACACTAACGGATAATTCAGAGACAGCAATTAACCTATCATTCATGTCTTTGGAATGCAGGAGGAAACCGGAGTTCTCAGAGAAAACCCGTGCGATCACAGGAAGAACATGCAAACTCAAGACAGAAAGGACACAGCATTATCCACTGCGCCACCGTGCCACCCTGAATGTATTAAATGATTCGAATTGATTCTACAGCCAGAGCACGAACAAGTCTTTTGACCCGCCCTCATAGTTACTCCATTCACTCCATTACACCGGCGATTTAAAGCTGTGTGTTTACTGGACACATCAAAGGACAGTCTTGAGAGCTCATAGAACTCACAATTTATCTTTCCGAGGGAACAGACAATGTCTGACGCATTGCGGTTCCGGTAATCGCACATCCACATGCCATCAAACATCTGTAACAGTCCACTCTCAGGCTTCGGTGAAATCCTCAGTCTCAGTAGATGATAAGAGAGGAGTCAGGAAGGGTCAGCACAACAATGCTGCCCAAGCTCATTTATTCTCCCTGGGCAAGTCCAAACAATCCAGCCTTAGCTCAACACACACACACACACACACACATACACACTGCGCAGTGCCAATGTTTGGATTCATGTGCTAATTCTATTACACTATTCAGTATGTGTATACTTTTGTATGCTAAACACGTGCACACGTATGCGGTATGGAAAGGGGTGTTTGCTTCCTATGTGAGAACAGTAGGGGGTGCTAAAGGTGTTTGCTTCCTATGCGAGAACAGTAGGGGGCTAACTGCGTTCGCTTCCTATACAAGAACAGTGAGGTGCTAAAGGTGTTCGCTTCCTATGTGAGAACAATTGGGAGCTAACGGTGTTTGCTTCATATGTGAGAACAGGGGGGTGCTAAAGGTGTTCGCTTCCTATGTGAGAATGGGGAGGTGCTAAAGGTGTTCACATTTGCGAGAACCGTAGGGTGGGGTCTGTGCTAACGGTGTTGGCTTCCTATGTGAGAATTGCGTGTTCATGACCAATGAGGCTGTGATTGGAATATGGGACTGGAGCTGTCCCGGATGTGACAAATCAAAATTGCCCATAAATAGTGAAGTCCTGGACAATATGAGACGTTTAGCAACCCTATCTCAAACCTACTGAACACCTGAAGAAGGTTTTGGATTGACATTTGATATCACTTTACTTCTCCAACACTGTCATCATAAAAACATTAAATGTAACCCTACCTGGGAAATTTCTGTGTTTATTTTGCCGGTTCTCCCCATGTTTGCATGGTTTTCTCCACATTCTCCAGTTTTCCTTTCACAGTCCAAAGACATGCATGCTATGTAACTTGGAGATGCTAAATTGTCTAGTATTTAGCCCGAAAAGGAAAGGATGTAAAATGTTCCAAGCGCCTTGTTGTGAAAGATGGAAAAAATATATAGGTGTGATGGTCAGGTGTCCAGAAATGTCTGGCCCTTACCTGGTAGATGCAGACCACTAGCATTAGATAAGCCCTGGAGCACTTCTTAAAAGGTTTAAAACTACCTTCTGGTGAAAATCTTGGACAGATTTTATCAGTCTGTGACCCCTGATTCAATCTTTTCTGCTACTAGTTGTAAGATACTTCTTACAGAGACTCTCCTAAGCAATGTCAGTAAAAAATGGTGCAAAATCTGTAAATCTCTGACTCTCTGCGTTCTTATCTATCCACATTTTAACTGTCTGTCTTTTTCCTCTTTTTATTCTATTCTGTGCAGGTCAGATCACTTGGTTTGGCCTGGAGAGTCCACGTAGCTTCTGGGATTATGTGCGTGTAGCCTGTAGCAAAGTGCCACACGGCTGCATTCCAAGCATCGAGAGCATGGAGAATGTACGCAGTTCCAGAGCCAAAGTAAGGTGACAAACACACACCATACAAATGCAATGACACAGGTTTATGTCACTGTATCAGTGGGGACTTTCTACGGACATAATTAATAATGCAGATCATTAATGATTCATAAATGATAATTAATCTTTTGCCTTTTTACTTTTTATAAAAAATTATGTTAATGTGACTATCAAAATGTCCCCATGACTTAAAAATATCAGATATTACTATCCTGATATATGATGTACATGGCGTATAATACACACATTGCATGGACAATATTGCATCACAGTTGGATTGGAATAATGGGCAGGTTTGTATGCACTAATGCAGTTCTTCTAGAAAATGCTACAGATTGATTCAGGGTGAGAAAAATGATCTGTTTGTCTGTTTACTACACACGGGAATAAAGACATATAAAAGCTTGTCAACAAAGATGGACAAAGATTGTTCTTTTCTGAAATTCGGAGTGCAGATCATTTTTGACTGTCTGTCCTTTTCTTTCAGTCACGTTTTTGACTTTTTTTGTATTCTCTGTCTCTGCCACTGCTTATTTTGAACATCTCTCTCTCTCTCACCCCCCCTTCTTCTCTCTCTACCCATCCATCCATTTCCGTCTCAGGGTCGTGCATGGATCCGAGTTGCCTTGATGGAGAAAAGGCTTTCTGAATATATATCTGCTGCCTTGAAAGACTTTAAAGCGACAAGGTTTTTCATGCACACACGCAAACAGTTTGTATATCTCACACATCCTTTCCAGAAAATATTACAGTTACATTTCCTATAATTACAATAAAAAACTAAAAGCTTTTCATTTGTTTAATACAAACCCAATTCCAAACAAGGCGATGTTTACCACTGTGAGAAATCCCTTTTTCTCTTTACAACAGTCTGTAAACATCTGGGGACTGAGGAGACAAGTTGCTTAAGTTGAGGGATAGGAATGTTTAACCCATTCTTGTCTAATGTAGGATTCTAGTTGCTCAACTGTCTTAGTCTTTTATGATGCGCCAAATGTTTTCCGTGGCCAGTTCAGAAATTCTTCCAGATTCTCTGTCTCTTTTGATGATATTATGCACTGTACATGATGATGATATTTTCAAACTCTTTGCGATTTTAAACTGTCAAACACCTTTCTGATATCTCTCCACTGTTTTTCGGCACAGAATTACTGGTATTGGGGATCCTTTTCCTATCTTTATTCTTCAAAATGTTTTTTTATACCCGGTCATTGTGATGACCTATTGCCAATTGACCAGAGTTGCCATTTTTTGTACCTTTAACTTTTCCAGCCTCTTATTGCCCTGTCCCAACTTTTTTGAGATATGTTGCTGTCACAAAATGGTAATATTTGGAATGAAATTTTAAAATGTCTCATTTTTGACATGTGATATGTTGTCCATGTTCTATTGTGAATATCAGTTTTTGACATTTGTAAATTACTGCATTCCAAATTTTACAATTGGTATTTTGTCCCAACTTTTTTTGGAATCGGGTTTGTAGCTTCAACATTTATTGAACTTATAAAACGTATAAAAGAAAATATTTTCACTGTTTTAACTGACAAACATCACTGGACTGAAAATACCTGTAATAAAATATAGAATCTGATGCCTATGACACACTTGGGAAAAAAAAGTTGGTATAGAGCCAAGAAAAGACTGAAACTTTTCTGTACTGGAGGTTTTTTACAATTAAAAGTGTAACTATTAACAGGGCAAATCAAGATTTGGTGTAAAAGGAGCACCCATCAAATGTTTACAAACAAATTGGGCAACAGTCTACAAAAGCAATGTTCTCAGCTGGAAATGGCAAAGAATTTTGGTTTTCCCCGTTTGCCGTTCAAGCTGATGTGACAGAGTGCCGCATGTTAGGGGAAAGCATTAAAAATTAATTAATTCATCATCTTCCACTTAATACACATGGGGTCAAAGGCCAGCCGAAGCCCACCCAAAACTTTGGGCGCAAGGGCAGGAATGTTACACAGGGTGCCGCTCTATTATAGGACATACACAGTCACACACACATTCACACACTAAAGGCTGCTGTCACCTCACAGCAAGAAGATCCCTGGGTGGGGCGTTAGTGTGGAGTTTGCATGTTATCCTTGTGTTCGTGCAGATTTTCTCCAGGCTCTCTGGTTTCCTCCCACTTTCCAAAGACATGCATGTTAGGTTAATTGGCCTCTCTAAAGTGCCCCGTAGTGTGTAAATGTGTGTGTGTTTGATGGATTGGCGCCCTGTCTGGAGTTGTTCTGGCCCTTACGGCCATAGTTGCCAGGTGGGTCCTGGCTAGCCCGTGACCCTTGTTGATTAAATGGGAGACAATGAATGAATTCACCTAACATGTCTGTCTTTGGAATGTGGTAGGAAATGTGGTTCACCTGGAGAAAACCCACGTGAACACCGGGAAAACATACAAACTCCACACAGGTTTCCCAGGTTGTCCCAGCCGGGCATTGCATCTTCCTGCATTGCAACAGTGCTACCCACTGTACAAGCCATGCTGCCCCAGGATTGAAAATAATTTAAGAAATGAATGAGCATATTACAGCATAGATCTTCATTGCATTCATTTAAACATTTTCAAATAAATTCTAAAAGGATTTGTTATGTAATATGTAGTTGTGTTAATAACTTAATCAAGCAGTACATCTGCCACTACATACATATATGTCTGTGAATTCCATGTATACTTACAACTCCTCACTGGATAAGGAACACCTGTCTAAGAGGTTGGTCCACCTTTTAAACTAATTACAACACGTAAACCTCAGGGAACAGATTCCAGTGAACATCTTCTGTACCTAATTCGACGCATGTCCAGTGCAGCAACTCTGCAAGTTTACTTCGCTAAGTTGAAGCTTGTCTTGGTCACTGTGTAACCGTCACCTATATGTTTGTGATGCTTCTTGGACTCTTTGTACACCTGTGATACTGTTATGTACAGAAACAGCCCACAAGTGCAAACACTGGCACCAAACCTGTGTCTAACTATCTGTACAATATCTAATATGGTCTGTTTACCCATAGCTGCTATATGTTGCCTTTTGCTGTGATATGAGAGTTGATTGTGGGGACTTTATCAGTGATCTTGTCATATATTAGGTGTTTCTAATTCTACGTGCACTCAGTCTATTAGACATTGGTATGCAAACTGCATGTAGAAGATTTGTTTGTGATGAGCCTTTTGTGTGTTTTTGCATGTGCTGATGTTAACCAGAAAGTTTTATGAGGATGGTGCAATAGTGCTTGGGGATGAAGCTGGTGTGCTGGCAGATACTCTCATCGGATTAAACGCCATTGATTTCAGGTAGACATCTCTCTCTCTCTCACTCTCTCTGTGGGGTGCTATTGACATTCTGCCATGTATCAGTTAGAGAGGATGATGATTGCATTTACTGTGGAGTCACACAGACACACACACACACTTCCTAATCCTTTTCTCCAAATTAGTACATAGGTGTGTAAATAATCTCTTTTATAAATATGGCCCTTATTTTTTGTATCTATCCTAATCAAGAGATATTCCTGCTCTTTGATAGTTTTTGTCTGAAGGGCGAGACTTTAGACGGAAGCTGTCCTGCTGTGATTGACTACACACCTTATCTGAAATTTACGCAAACGTAAGGATGAACACTCAGATACACACACTGTAACAATGTAACAGATATTTTGGTGATGATCTGAACTATTATGTGTATTTAGTTCAGACAGCATCAGCAGTGATGAGGAGGAAATGAGAACTCTGGGCAGTAGTGGCAGCGAGGCAAGCACTCCGGAGTCCAATATGGCTGCCTACTTGAGCACAGACCTGAGCAGCTGGTATAGCAAATGTAAAAGAGTGGAGCAGAAATACAAAGTTGTTCTGGAACAAAAGGTAACTAACTATGTGTATGTAATGGGGATTATTTAAATCTCTCTGCTGTTTATCGACGTAATATGATGCATTATGCCCAGTGGGTGGTGCAGATTTATTCCACCCCACAGTGATCATTCAGTACAAAATGTGTATAATGCATGACATAGTCCATCTGTTAATATCTGTTAATTTAGTAATTGATTGGTTGAATATGGACAATATAGCCTATGACCCTGCCTCCACCTTCACGGATACATTTACGAGCAACATTAAAACTCTGAACTTATTTTTTTTTTACATTTTAAGACTAAAACTGGTTATTAAGCACATTTACACTGAACGAGCAGTAGATTAGACTGAATAACTGACTAATAAATGGTTAGTCCTCTTTAAATAATTACAGCATGCTGGCACTGAAGAACGGTCTACACAAAGTAGCATACACAGGTTGACGCGTTTGTGACGTAACCACCAGTATTCCACCTGCCAGGTGTTCCTAATCCGGTGAACTTTCAGTGTACTGTAGCGTATTTAATTTTAAAACCTGTAAGTGTATTTGATACACAGATTAACAGTGCCTGTAGTGTATAGTTATCTTTTAGCTTGGTTACCTCCCCCCAAGAGTCAGCTGATGACCCCTGAATAGTTTATTCCCCCCTTAATCAAGTAAAATAGCATCCGGCCCTTTGATGTATTAGTTTGTTTTACATAATCTTTATGAACAGGAAATCACAGGTAATTAAATAATTTTTGTTTATTATTATCAGTTATTTATTGTCTGTGTGTTTGTGTGTGTGAACGTAGGGTTATCTGGAAGAGCTGGTTCGTCTGAGAGAGGCTCAGCTCTCCGAGTCAGTCTCCCAAAATAAAGCTTTACTGCAGCGTTTTGCAGAAGCTGATATCAGCCATAAACTGGAAAAGAACCAGCTGGAATTCATCATTCTGGAGCTCCAGGACCAGCTGTGAGTATGCATAGGTTTGGATGAGGTTAAATAAAGGAGGCCGGGCCTGTGTGCTACTCTGTCTCTGTGAAGGAGGTGTTTCCACTGAGCTAGTTGCTAGTATCCAATCATTTCATATCTGATTAATCCTGGTCAGGGTTGTGGGAAAGCCAGTGTCTAGCTGGCAGCACAGGGTGCAAGGCAGGAATAACCCTAGTCAGGATGCCATTACATCACAGGACACATATTGTCACGCACACACTAAGGGAACCAATTTACAGACATCAATTACCCTAACAAATGTGTTGGGGGAGGAATGGGAGGAAACCAAAACTCCCAAAGGAAAATCATACAGAGATGGGCAGAATATGTAAATTCCATACAGAAAGGTTGCAGGACTTCCTTTATTAAGCAATGCTACCCACTACTTGACCATTTTAGCCCATACACCAAACTGCGAAATTTAGTGTAAATGAGGTAGATGTGGCTTTTGTGACTCAGTGAAGGTGGTGTCTCTCCTGTGCTTGTTGTCTCAGTAAAGGAGACGTGGACTCTGTGCTTGTTGTCTCAGTAAAGAAGGTGTGAAATCTGTGCTTGTTGTCTCAGTAAAAGAGGTGTGGACTCTGCTTGTTGTCTCAGACAAGGAGAAGAGACCACGCCTCCTTTACAAAGTAAAGAGGAGTGGTCTCTGTAAAGAGTAGTGGTGTCTGTACACAAAATGGGTTAAATTGGTTTAAATTAACTAGGTGTGGGTTTTCTGAAGAAGACATGGTCTCTGTGGTTGTTTTTCCACTGAATGAGGCGTAGCATTCACAATTTCAAGAATGTCACATTCATTAATTGTCTTCCACTTAATCTACAGTGGGTCAGTGGCCAACACTAGACAGGGCGCCAATCCATCGTAGGGTGCATACACACAGTCACAAACACATTCACACACCAAGGGTCATTTTAGATGCACCATTTAACCTTTTATTACATGTCTTTGTAATGTGCGAGAAAACAGGAGCACCCGGAGAAAACCAGTGTAAACATGGGGAGAACATATTGATACCATTTTAAATACAGGGCTTCTACTTTTTTAATGATTACAAAGCAAGAATAATCAGAATGTAGCTTGGACGGTCCTGACTGTATTGGTTTAGTCCAATTATTGCATGTTTACTGCATCAGATCAGGAATTTTTCGCAAACACACCCAGAGGGGAAGTATCCTGCTTTCGTCTCATTAAGATAAAACTGCTGAGTAATCAAATATTCATCAGCGAGTTGCCTAAGTGAGTCGCAGAAGGAGGGAGTTGTCAAGCTAATATTCTGCTTGTATGATTTTGCTTGGATGGGAGAATGAATGTAGCTGTAAATCAATGTAGACAGGTTATTAACAGTAGACCTACATGACAAACAATCTCTTATGAATGAACTTTTGTATGCATGTAAGCAGCAGCTGGTTTGGGTTTCAAATCAAATAATATGTGGCCATGCATAGTATAGCATACAGTGAGGAATGTCTGCTCGCGTTAATAATATTATTATATAATGTTACACACTAGCATAATATTATATAACAATACACTATACATTCATCTGAAAAATTAGAACAACCGATAAAAGCCTGCTTGTTACCGTAACATTTAATATGTGAAAATACAATAAAATTGTTAACAATACTTAGAGATTCAAGTATTATAACTATATAATTAAAACTGTTGTTTTTTACCTTTCTGTAAAATGTAATTTAAATCAAATTCAGTTTCTGGTGAGGAATATATATTAGGACATCCCCATAAACAGGGGTTGGACAATTAAACTGAAACACCTGGTTTTAGACCACAATAATTTATTAGTATGGTGTAGGGCCTCCTTT
>JAOUQT010039526.1:0-11161 GCA_025769995.1 Xyliphius kryptos
ACAGTGGATGTTTAACAATTTTCTTTTACTTAATTCTGATAAAACAAAAGTACTGGTATCAGGACCACAGGCAGCTAGAAGTAAAGTTTCAGATCTTTTATTATCTGTGGATGGTCTTTCATCCAGATGTACAGCTGTAAAAGACCTTGGTGTGATTATTGATTATAGCCTTTCCTTGAATCTTATGTAGATAATATCATGATAGCATTCTTATATCTTAGAAACATTGCTAACATCAGAAATATGCTGGCACTGAATGATGCAGAAAAACTTGTCAACTGGTTGGTTGAGTAGATGCATAAACAAACTGCAGAATCCTTACTAGAACCAGGAAATATGATCATATCACCCCTGTCTTATCCACTGGTTACCGGTCAAATTTTGTGTTGATTATAAAATACTTTTGTTCATTTACAAAGCAGTTAACGGCCTCGCGCCACAGTACCTTAGTAAACTTTTAGTTTCTTATGATCTACCACGCCCATTTTGATCAAAAGGTGCAGGCTATTTGCTGATACAGCATGGGGGCAGTTTATTCTCTTATAGAGCCCCACATATATGGAATAGTCTTACAGTTAGTGTTTGGGACGCAGACCCAATCTTACTCTTCAAGTCTAGGCTGAAAACTTCTTTATTTATTAAAGCATATCCTTCATAGTCCCCTATAGTTCAGGGTTCAGAGCTGGGGGGTTTGTTGACAGTGGAGTGGCTGGCTGCTTTATGTCCCATGGCTCCCTCATGTCTGTGGCACCTTCTGGTTCTATCCTGTAGTTATGCTGCCATAGCGCTAGTCTGCCGGAGTTTCTACTTGGAACTCCGGCAAACTGCACAACTTAAGTTTGGATTGATCGTTAGATAGTTGATCCTGTCGAACTCTCTTTATTCTCTTTTCCTATCTTTCGTTACCTCCTTTTCTTTTTTCTATTCTCTCTCTTACTTCTTTAATACAGTGGAGGAACCAGGAGATGTCAGCAACCCCGCGCTGCCAGATTCCCTCTGACTGCCCATTCATTTTGAGTATTATTATTCTAATCATTATATATTATTGTTAGGTATGAAATCATGCATATGTTTTATATGCAATATATATTATTTTATTATTATTATATATTATTGATAGATATAGAATTAGTATTCAGATTGCATCACATCACCCAAGTGAGGATGGTTTCCTTCAAGGTTTCTTCCTTATTTCCTCAGGGAGTTTTTTATTGCCACTGTTACTCATCTTAGAAAAAACGTTTTCTGTAAAGCTGCTTTGGGAAAATGTCTATTGTTAAAAGCGCTTATTAATAAAATTGAGTTGAATTGAGTTTTAGCTTAGGGAATATATTAAGTGTGTTTTATTTATAACTGTTAGAACTCTTGTCATTATTGTCACCTGACAATAATGAGCTCCTACAGCAGACATCCATCACCCATTGCACTGATTTAGTTATTCAACAATGAATTTAGTAAGGGATGGGTGGATATGAACTTCGAGAGATAAAAGGGCCCAAATGCTGGGATAACACAGTTGTTAGCATTTTAATTAATAAGGAAAGTGCCCAGATGTTTATTAACTTAAATTTAATATATCAAGTGTTTTGGAAATAATTGTGATTATGTGCTGAGTGCATTTCAGAATGTCATCAACAGTTGAACCTCTCTATCATATAGTTTAATTGCTTTGGATTTACTCTACTGAAGTCCTCTAAAACTAAAATATCATGTTTCCAAAGGTATCCCTAGCAATTCCTCACGCTTAGGGCTGTACATATTAAACAAAGGCACGATGAAGGACTGTGGCATAGTGTAGGCTTAAGTAGCTACAGGTGTCCCTCATCTGCACTGACTGGCATGTTGCCTGCATGAAATTCAATGATAACTTAGCCCTCTGCTGGCCACTAGCAGTAAAGCTGGTTCACTTACAGGTACAAACAGAGATGTTGAGAAGGAAATGCACGGATGCTGTTAATATGACCCAAAGTTTGCATATTTTCCTAAATATGTTAAATAACAAAAATCTCTGGAATCATGTTAAAGTCTACTAACTGTAGAAAAATTAAAATAATGAATGCTTTTCTGATTCTCTAATAGGTTGGTATTAAACTTTCAATCTGCTTGCATGACAGTTTAAAGCCCTGGACATTTGCACTAGCTAGCCAGCTAGTGTTAACTTTTTTTTTCACAATTCTCATTTTAGATATCACATTCACTTTGACATGTATACTGTACAGGGTGAGGCATTTATATGGATACATACATACATACATACACATATATATCTGTATGTATCCATATAAATGGCTCGCCCTATGGTCCATCTTTGTTTATATGTATATAGCTACCCTTAACAGTGACTAGATTATGAACAGTTGGCTTGATGTTGATTAATATTTTGATTAAGTATAGCATACAGATGCTGGGGGAACAGACTCCATATGGGGTTGACCATCCTTTATATGCAAGTCGACTAATGGCCCCTGATCTGTTTGCACTCGAGTTGCTCTGTTTATTTATCAATGATAAATGTTGTTTTCTGTGCACTGCAGATCAACAGATTATATGAAATCTTACTAAACAGACCAATTGGGGCACTTTTTTGTAATCATAGTATACCTACCAGATGTTCCTAATCCACTGATCACTTAGTGTAGTTTTAAAAAATATATAATTTATATGTTTTTTCTTTGTCCGTGTGGGTTTTCTCTGCATGCTGGGATTTTCTTCCGAAAATGCGCTACGATCATTTGTGTAACTAAACTGCTCTTAATGCTGACACAAAATTTACGGGATGCTCAGTCAGCTCATCCCTATCGCACAAAACACATATGTTTAGCCAATAAATTGTATACATAATCATAGCAAGTGTGGTATTAGTAATAATGAAATAATTATGACAGATTTAATATATACTTTTTTAAAATTAAACTAATTCATTATCTAATGGTTGCCGTTTATATACAGCATGAAATAATGTCCGGGAAATTCCTCCATACATGTCCACATTAATGCTTTTCTGGAGAATCATACTCTGTTCCATTAAAATGTTCCATTAAAAGCACACATGATAAATTGGTGTGTGTTTCCATCTTTGTTGGAACCCCAAAAAAAGGTAATGTTGTTACTGATGCCCAAAAGAAGTTTTTTTGGTTTGTAATAAAACATCATAGAGTAAAAGAGTCAAAATTTAGCCTTTTCATAATTTATATTAGGTTAGCACTAATTAGAGGCAATAATAAGGCAATATGGAATGTCCTCACTAGTATATCATGACATGTGTGTGAATGTATGTGTGTGTGTGTTATATAAATATTTTCCAAATGTGCCTTCAGTTCAGAGAGCACACATTCTTGAATTATTCTAGGGTTAAGGACCAGGATTTAAACTATAAGCCACTCTTACACACACACACACACTGTAGCATCTGTTCTTCATATATGCCTTTTCAGTTCTGAAAAAATTAAATGAAGAAGAATGATAGCAAAACAGATTACAGAAAGAACACACAACAGAGAGAAATGGATAAATAACCAGAGAGAGAGAGAGAGAGAGAGAGAGATTTTTTGTTCTCAGGGCAATATGCTGCTGTGTGCATTAATTCTAGGGCTGGATCAGATCTGATGTTATATATAGTCATGGAAACAGCCATACTGTATATAAGAGCTATACATACCTGACTCTACAGGAACAACATGTGTCAACCAGAACCTTGTGGTTAATAAATATGGTAAAATAATACTTTGTGCCACTTTGTAACAGCATAGGCCTTTAGCTGCTAAACACTCTGATCCAATGAGAGTCTATAGGTCATTTCACTTACTGCTCAGTTCTGTGGTCTAGTGAAGTGAGCCGAACTGTCGGATCACAGTTACCTTTATCTGACCACTGCCAAATGAATATGCTCCTAAGAGTTCACTAACAAGAGTTCAACAAACTAACTACAGAAAGAACACACAACAGAGAGAAATTGATACATAATGGATACAGAGAGAGAGAGAGAGAGAGAGAGAGAGAGATCCTGCTCACAAATACACTCCTAACATTATATCTGAATTCACCAGTGCAACCAGTTTTGAAGGAAGTATTAACCTCATTAATATCTTTCTAGTAACACAGTTCAAGTCAAAAGTAAGTAAAAATGAAATGAATGATACATTTGGAATCAATATGTGCCTCACTAGAACAAAGTTTTACATAAACAGACCACAGAAAGAACAACTATCTTATGGAGCATGTAAAATTATACGAAAGCTACTTGAACAACTCTCCAGTCAAAAACAAAAAGACAACCACAAAAGCCGGAACTAAGACAAAAATGCCACGAAACATTCAAACAATATAAGAAAATTATATACCAGTTAAACAAATCCCTGCAGGAAATTGAAGATTCCATTCATCAAAACCAGTTCTGGGAGAAACGGAACAAACTAAACAACAAACAATCGGGACATGCCAAGTCGGAATGGAGACACATGGAAAACTTGCTATTCAAAGTAATTCCTCTAAATATCCTCATACCCCAACAAAAACACATCCATGATAGATTAGAATGTTTAGTATTAGCTATCAAAAACAACCAAACTCCACTTGATCTGAAAATTACCCCAAAAGACTTGACGATGCAGTACTAAATCTGTTCAGTCTGGTACTTCAAACTGGCTGGTTACTAAATCCTGGACCTGGGGGCTTATTTCTCCAATCTACAAAATTGGAGTCAAATTTTGCCCCAAAACTAACTAGGAATCTGTGTGAGCAGTAACATGGTGAAGGGATTCTGTTGTAAACTTCCTTACAAAATACAGTCAGCATAACTTTTTTATCATGCTAATTTATATTTTCAGCCTACACACCCTAATTCACCAACACACCCAGCAAAACAGCAACAGTAATGTATGAGAATGCTTTGTTGACTTAATAAAGCTTTTAATTCTATTTGTTACATTGGAATGTTTGATCAGATTCTGAAATGTGGAGCAGGGCGTCAAGTATATGACATCATCAAATCAAATTATGTGGAATACAACATCAGAACAGAATACAATATGAGTTCAACCCTACTAAATATATCCATAACGTTACTGGAACAATCTGCAGCCCATAGACTCACCCTAAGCAATATAAGAACAAAGGCACTCAGCCCTGCGGCAGTAAATCTGGAATTCAGGCTTTCGAGAACAAGTGCCTCCAGAAGTTGTTGAGCAGCTCATGGAAGAAGATGTTGACCACTAGCCACTCTACAAGATGTCCAGAACAGAAAATGAGTTATTAAACCACATCAAATTCCGTGATATGTTACTTCAGTCATGTGATGAGGCTCCCATTTGACAACACTGAAGGAAGGCAGAGAAAATCATGCATGGACAATATTACAAAGTGGACTGGATTAGCAGACTGCTACAGGGAGACCTGGGAGAGGCCAAAAGAAAAAAGGTGACTCATCTGTGCAGCAAATCTTTGTGAGAAAATGATAGCATACGACATGATAGCATACGATAGCATACAAACACCCCATGGAGTCTCTGCTTGCTGAATTTTGCAGAAATATATTAAAGGTTATAAAGAATATACCAATAAATGTGTCCAGAGCACAATTTTCACTGTCCATTAAAACACATTTTAGCTGCATCTGATGAAAAAATGGTCAAACCCAAGAGTTCTAAACCCAGACACCTCTTTCTCTGCACTGGTTCTGAGACTAACTCAATCAATAACCCAATACAAAAATACAAATCAAAATCAAATTAATTTTTAAAGAACATTGAAAAAAAAACAGCTGTGCAAGGATGTCAGTGTGAGCCGTGCAGTGCAGTGAATTACTGTCCGGGAGAATGCGACAGTTTGATGGTGTGGGTGAACCAGTCCACTGAGACAAAGTAGAACTGATGCGAATAGTCTTTATTTTGCTCAGTGCATTAAAGAAAATCATCTATTTTCACATCAACCTATGATGAATATGTAAGCCGCTTGTGTTTTATGCATTATTCTTTATCTTCCGTGATGCCCCACATGGATGTCAATCGAAAAGCACAGGAACCATAAAACAACTGATAATAGAAAACTAAAAAACCTCTGGGTGGGGTAACCTCCCCGTGCTCATGCTGGTTTCCTACTGCAATCCAAAGACAGGCTCAGCATTTTAGGTTAATTTGTGTCTTAGTTCAAATCAGAGTCAATTAAATAATAAGAGTTAGCTCTAGTTTAGAGACTGGAAGTAGAACGCAGTCGAAAATAGAATGCTACCACACTCTTAACAGATCATGTGAATAATCAGATCTTTTCACCATCAGAGATTTACACCAGAGACCAAGCTCCGGCTCTTTGACAACAATCTGGCCATCGAGGTGGGCTGGAATAAAACGTCCTGACTACCAAGAGACAAGAGAGTGTGTAGCAAGAGTGAGAGCACAAAGGTTAAGACAGAGCTACAATTCGCCCTCTATTGCTCAATATCTAAAGTAATTATGGGAAATTTCATCCAAAAACTTTACAACCAAGTCTAAACATACAAATTTTCTTTATAGAGGAAATATGGACAGTAAGGACATTAAGTAACACTTATGTAAACTTTACCCACAACCTACTAATCCTAAACAACACTGTAACCCTTCAATGTAAGTAAAGTATTTCCTAAAAGTTTTCTAATGTATTGTATAAAAATATGGCTATAAATAGAAATGTTTCCTATTGTGCTTTCTACAGTATCATAGTGTAGAGACATTGCTTTGATTAATTTAAATTGAATGAAGATAAAATACAGTACTTTGCAGGTGAAGCTGTTGTCAGTTAACTACTATACATTTGTACTCCTTATATAGCTACTGTGTAAATACTTGCTGCAGCTTTAGTATTATTGTGTAGTGTTTAATAAAAATTGTGTTATTTTTGTTATATTTTATTATTATTATTATTACGATTTGTTCATAGCTATTATTATGTTGTCATTCATAAAATTTGACAAAGTATGTACTTTAATGATTGTACACTTTGGCAACACTCTTAATGAAACGGTCATGCCAATAATGCTCACCTGAACTGAACTCGACTGACTTAGAGAGACAGACAGGGAGAGAGAAGGAGCCAGGAACAGACAGCAAGCGAATGAGAAACAGCAAAAGAAAGTGATAGACAGTGTGAGAGAAAGAGACAGAGAGTAAGCGACGGAACGACAGAGGTAGAGAGGGAGACACAGAGAGCGAGAGAAACAGAGGGAGAGAGACAAACAGGGAGAGTCAAAATCACCCTGTTGTTGAGCTTTAATGGTGAATGACTTCAAGCTGTTTGAAAATATTTTCTCGTCTGACGTCTATAATGAAATGTAACAGCGCACACACACACACACACACTCACACAGACATTCAGAGATGATGAAATAATAGCCGTACTTTAGTTTGTGCCTACAGGATGATATTAAACTGTCTATCTTTGCAATGTGTTTACTGACTGATTCTTTCCTGAAACCTATTCAGTTTGCTCTTAATGGGATTTCGATATGAGATTTTTGTCTGTCTGTCTGTCTGTCTATCTGTCTCTTTGTAAATCAGTCTCTCTCCCGCTTTCTCTCCCTCAGTTCTCTGCGTCGCCCTACAAATCCATCCCAGATGTGTGGAGGGGAAAGGATGGAGGGATGAAAGAAAAAATGAGGAGAGAGCAGATCGTGTTGAGTGGCCTCTGTAAACACACATAGGTTTCAGCTACACACATATCATAATCTCATTTAGTCAATGCTTACTCTGCACCCAGTCTTACACACAGGAAGTACTGGAAGTACATACAGTAAGTGACCATCACGTTCACCATCACACACACACATTTATATTAAGCTCCAACCTTGTTTGGAAGGTTTTACCCTAGAATTTGAAGTGCCGCTGTTGGGATTTGTTGTTGTTCCTTCAGCTGTAACAGTATTAGTAAGGCTAGGGGTCAGTGTTACTGTTCATCCTGAAGGTGTACAGTGGGTTTCACTCATAGGTAAAAAAAGTAGCGTATGGAAAAGAAGACTGAATAGCTCAGTGGAAAGAGGGTATGCTGGAAAAAGGCCAGGAGAGTTAGTAATTGGGGCTCCGCGGAAATTTGTCCCTTTTTTGATTTGTATTTAACTTCTATTATCTCATTCCTATATAAGAGCAGGTAACTTTCTCAAACTTAAAGATGTGAAGCTCACTGATTTACAGCTATTGAAGGCTACTCCATCTTGTCAACAGCCTATGACTTTCTGCCTGTGGTGCTTGCTTGTGGCAGACCAGTCAGAGTGTCAATGCTGAAACTTGTACACCACTGACAAACCAACAGTGGCCACATGAGCATCAGAACTGGACAATGGACTAATGTACATAAATCGTATTTTATTTTACTTCATGTGCAGTCCTGTTGGGTATTGGCTCTAGAATGCACCATGGGAACTGAGCTGGTTGAACTAGTGTGATTCTTTGTGCATTGCTCTTCTGGGAGACACTGGGTCCTGGCATTCAAGTAGATATTACTCTTTCAGCAGGAAGATGAACCCTGACACAATTAAAATGTTTAGGAATGGTTTGAGCAATATGACAAATGGTTCAAGCTGTTAACTTGCCCTCTAAATTCCCCTAGATCTCAGTTCAACTGAGCAAGGACTCAGCTAGCAACTTACAGCATTTGAAGTATCTGCTGATAATGTCTTGGTGCTTGATACCACAACACGCCTTCAGAGGTCATGTGGAGTCCATGTCTCCACAGGTCAAAGCGGTTTTGGCACAGACTGGACCTACACAATATTAGGCAGGTGGTATTCATATTGACTAGAGTCAGTGAGACAGGTTCACAGGTGGAGTGTTTCTGAGTTGAATGATAGAGAAGCAATCAGCAAAAAGATAGCGGAGAGGAACATGGAAGGAATGTTTGGACTAAATGGCTCCAAGCACTTAGGTCTTATCTCTTTCTCTTTCTCTCTCTCTCTCTCTCTCGCTCTCTCTCTCTCTCTCTCTCTCTCTCTCTTTCTTTCTTAAGATTCCAAGCTTTTCTGGCTTACTAAGACTGTAAGAACAATATTACCAAACATATATACAATAAAAAAGAACGCAAACTTTAAAATTGAAGATTAAAAATATACTATATATAATATGCTATAAATAAACTATTAATCTATATATTATACATATGACCGGCCACTTTATTATGTACACCTTGCTAGTAAAAGATCTGACTTTTTTGTTAGCAAGCAATTAAACAGGTGTACCTAATAAATTGGCTGGTGAGTGTACATACTGTACATAAACACATATGCTCATACAGAATATATGCAGTATTGTTTAAATGTATATTGATAATAAAATAAAAGCATATAGATAGATGGATGGATGGATAGATGTTAAAATATTATGAGCTTTTCCGTAAATACAGACTTCATAAATGTCTGTGAGTGTGTGTAAGTCTATATATTTTTGGGGGTGTAAGAGATTATGATAGACACAACGCTAATAAGACGCTCATAAAATGAGAGTAAGAGAGAACCAGACACTGATTAAAACACAGACAGAAAGAACGAAAGACAGAGATAGAGAGAAAGACAGGAGGAGAGAAAGACAGAAATAAAAGACAGAAAAACAGCAGTATAAGATAAAGGACAGACAGCAGAGAGACAAAGAGAGGAGAGCAACACTAATGGGGAGAGAATGTTTGGTGTTCATCCATCAGCACTGGGATGACCTCACATAAGTGTGTGTGTGTGTGTGTGTGTATAAGACTGTGACAGATAAAACGCTCATCTCTCTTCTGTTATAATTGCTGTGCTGGATAAAAAAGTTAATCCTGTAATCCTGACCTTTTAAAGAGGTTGTGTGTTTGTCTGTGTGTGTTTGTTACAGGAAGTGAGGTCCTGGTTACTTTGACACCCATAAGGCCATGACTTCTGTGGTCCTTGTGGATAAAAGGCTCACAGTAGGACAAGAAGAATGAAGGGGGAAAGATGTACAATCTATCTTTCCATTTATCGTGGGCCTGGAAAATTAAAGTTAAAAAGCACACACACACACACACACACACACACACACACACACACACACACACACACATATTTCTGATGTCTGTATTTACTGAAAAGCTCTTATGTGGTTCTGCTTTCTATTCCAAATTGTAAGCAGAGAACTTTTATGGACTACCAGTATAAACACACACTTGTGTACACACACACACACACAGACACACAATTGTGCACTCTCTCTATTGTCCTTCTGTTTCCCGTTGAGCACTTATGGTGGACACAGGAAAGCCTGCACACTCCTGTTGAAATTCGCACACACACAAACACACACACACACAAACACACACAGTTGCCATTCCTTCATATTAACAAATTATTTAGCTCTAATATTTCTCTCTGTGACTTCTGCTGAATAAGAAATAGACAGAATAGATAAATAGAAAGAGAGAAAGTGAGATAGATAGAGATAGAGAGAGAGAAAGAGAAGAGAGAGAAAGATTTCGGATTATGATGGTTATATGTGTGTCTCTCTCAAACTTTTTTTACTCAGCACAATGTGTTCTGTTTTCCTCTGTGCTCCACTGGGGTTGATGGTTGGAAAGAAAGAGAGAAATAAATAGACCTCCACACTTTCGGGCGCATGCGTGAATATATAAGGTAACACTTTACAATACTGGTACATAACTAATCATTTACTAAGCCTTAGCAAAGACAAACAGTGAATTAATTCATTACATTATGGGATCACCTGTGGCGAAATGGGGTCATTCGTGGCTAAATGGAAAGTGTAGAGGGCTTGGGACCAAAAGATCGCAGGTGCGATCCCTACTCTAGGCAAGTCATGGCTGAAGTACCGTTGGAAAAAGGCACCCAACCCCAAACTGCTCCCCACACGCCTCAATGATTAATGTGTTCATTAATTTGTGACTTGATATGTTAACTTATTGTGTTAATTAATTAGTGACTTGATATGTTAACTTATTGTGTTAATTAATTAGTGACTTGATATGTTAAATTATTGTTTTATTTAATTAGAGAAATTATATGCTAGTTAACAATCTTCTTGTTAACTCGCTGTGTTAATTAATGAGACTTGATATGTAATTAACACACTTTTTGTTAACTCTTTGTGTTAATTATTTAAAGTGAAAGTGATACATTTTTGCCACTATGTTTACACACAGCAGAATTGGTCCTCTGCATTTAACCCATCCGTGCAGT
>JAOUQT010039536.1:0-11161 GCA_025769995.1 Xyliphius kryptos
CATATATTACTATAATAAGCATATAAATATACATATATACATAAGCAAGACTTATATAGTAATATAATATAGATTGTTATATATATATATATACATATTCAAAAAAATATATAAACATGTAAGTATAATATAATATGACACTGTATATATATATATATATATATGATGCATTATTTATGTACTGAGAGCAGCAATACAAGTGATGATTATATGAATAAAGTACATTAACAGTTCAGAAGGTAACTTGAGCGGTGTGTGTAAAACTTCACTAACCACGGCTCCATTGCATGGACATGGTACAAACCCATCATCAGAAGAAAAGTGATTTAAGTGACTCTAAATAAGTAATTCTGAGATTTTTACACACAATAGTCCATTCACACATCAAATCACCTCTCCCGATGAGGTTCTTCCTTATCAATACTAATGAATCTCAGTGTAGAGGCTGAACAATGGTTTTAATCCATAGAATGTGTAATATCGGCATACTCCATGATGTTACTTAATAATAAAAAGTTTAATAGTCTACAGTGTGCTCTCATTGTAATGTTTTCACTTGTGTATCACATTTACCTGTCGTACCTGTACCTGGACCGGTAGAGGTTCGTGCAAAGGGGCAAATATGTATTCTGATCATTGTCCTCAAATGTTTGGAGGATTTTACTCATTTCTATGTTCATAAGAATTTACTTTTATTATATAAATATGATTTGGTGCGTGTTTTCTCACTCTGGGTGACTTGGTTATTCCAGTGTCAATCGAGAATGTCACAACAGCCTTCTCATCCATAGCCCAATTACCTAGCAACCAGGGTCATAGGTTACTGAAACTAAAGGAGCAATAATGATGTCACCCTGACCTGGTCAGACTTTGACATCTGTGTGTGAGTGTCAGAGATGAAGACCTCAAGCCATGTGCTACTTATTTAATAAATATGTATAATTATTTGTTTTTACTGGAGATAAAAAATACATCTTTTTATGATCGCGTTGTTCGTTTCTATCCTCCCCGGGGTTTACTCGCATTTTACAGTGGTGCATCCATGGCAACATGTATTTAAAGACCTTGTGCAAGGTACTGTATGTATGTATGTGTGTGTGTACGTGGTTTTATATCTTTGTGTGGACCAAATGTCTCCATAAGTATTGGACCAGCTGCGTATCATTTTGCAGGTCCCCATAAGGAAAAATGTAAAAGCCGAATTAATGCATTAATAATTATGTCAAGGGAAGGTCAGAAGAATACGTCACAAGTATAGCAATATCTGTGTGTGTATGTGTGTGTGTGTACAAGCTTTCATATATTTGTGAAAAACAACTGTCCACATATTGATAGCAGTAACTCGTGTTTTAGATGTTTAGAGGACAGTTTGCTGGTGGGAAAGTTTTTTTTTTCATTTTTTTTAGAAATATATAAAAATAGTTAAGCAGATAAGGTTAGGGTTCATTCATTCATTCATTTTCTATAGCCACTTCATTCTAGGGTGCCAATCCATAATAGAGCGCACACACACACAATCACACACTAATGGGCAATTTAAAGACACCAATTAACTTATCATTCATGTATTTGGAATGAAGGAGGAAACCCGGAGTACCCGGACAAAAAGCTACGCGAATGTTAGTATTATAACTAAACCCACCAGCTGTCTCATGCACAATCATCTCTAGGGTCTGAAAAGAGAAAATATGTTGTAAAGGATAGTTGTGTGGATAAAAATGACCTTGTTGATATCAGTAAGAGGTCAGAGGAGAATGGACAGACTGGTTCAAGATGATAATAGAAAGACAACAGTAAGTCAAATAACCACTGGTTACAAGCAAGGAATGTAGAAGTCCATCTCTATTGAAAGTATGATACCAAGTATTAAGGACGTTCTAAAGGTTCTGACATTTCAAGTGACCAGTGAGTGCCTATGTACTGGATATTGGGACCAATCTGAGAAAATATCTGCACAGTAAAATACACCTGCACCATTTTCAGAGATTTTAATCAACCAATCAGCATCCAGATTTCAACATCAGCACTGTGTGATTATTATACACTCATCTAAAGAATGTAAGATTTATTCAAATTATAAAAGGTCATCAATCAGTAGATCGTATGCGCAGTCACAAAGTAATCAACAACCATCACAACTGAGCAAGTAATTCTAATCCCCAACACACACACACACCTTATATACACCTTGCACCTTGCACATGGATTTCTGAAGACTTGCACATCATACAAGTCGCAGACAAGATTCAACCCGAGAAGTGCACTGACAAGGCCTGAAAGCGATCTGACAGCATATGAAAAAATCTAGATTTACCTGAAGAGGAACGAGAATGAAGAGCTCATCTGAGCTGGCGGTAGCGATGTCTTCTGACTGGCACGTCTGTTTCCGTTGGTAGAGATGGAGAGAATAACGCTGCCTGTGCTAGGAGCTAATATTTCAGATATCGTACTGTCCTTGCTTGGAACCAGACACTTGATCTATTTTAAAAAAATGTAGAGAAAAGAAACTGGTCAACATTTATCCTTTCTATATTGATATTAAACAGTACACTCACTGGCCATTTTATTAGAAACACCTTCTCAATTGCTTGTTACCACAAATATCTAATCGTCCAATCACACGGTCACAACTCAGTGTATTTAATCATCTAGAGGAGGTCAATAACAACTTAGTGAATATAAAATGATCAGCAGAATAAAAAAGAAATGTGATTTAGGTGACTTTGAATAACGTGTCATGGTTGTTGGTACCAGACGGTGGTAAGAAAGTTTCTGTGTCCCTCAAATCTGTAGCAGAGCCATGAGGAAGGGGCCGATGCTCTAAGGCAGACCTCTGATGTCATTTGAGCAACTTTCCCCTGGAAGAGGTGACTGAGAAAAACAGCTAAACTTGCATAGAATAACAAATTAAGCCACATGGAAATCTTTTGTTGGAATTACAGAACATTACACGCTTGTCTAACTCCGTTGTTAATGGTTTAATTCCCACCACTGCCAAGGCTCTTAACCATCATGTGCTCGTATGATTGAAATAAAATGTAGTGTAAGTCGCTCTGGACTTGTACTTGGATGGGTGAATGGTCGCAGGAATGTGGGTTGAACCAAGAACATCCAGAGGAAACCCACATACACGTGAAGAACATGAAAATGACATCCATAAAGATAGCAGGGATCTGTGAGATGCAGCACTACCCACTGCACCACCATTCTACCTTTCTCTTGATTTCACCACATTTAAACATAACAGTACTGCAGAAAAACCCTCAGTGCACACCTATACATCAGGTACCTACACTGTATATAAAACCAGGATAATCTCTTAAAGGCAAGCAGCTGAATCGACAAGCTATGACGGCAAGGATAGGGGCTGAAAAGTGGCAGAGCCGTGATCATCTCCTGAAGGCCTGACATTGAAATAACGAGTGTGGAAGAATTTGACTGGCATACTTGGTGGTAGAAATGAGACCTCTCGTAACACAGAGCGGTTGAGCAGACTAATTCAAGATTCGCTTCTTTTCACAGTAATTAGATCTCCGTGTCTGAGTCTGCCATTAGACCGCAGCGGGAACCAAGTTGTCTAGATCACAATGGTGTCTCCATTTTCTGCTAATTAATTCAAATGTTTTTCGCAACGTCTCACTAAACCCAGGGGGAGAGAGTGAGAGAGCTAGAGAGCGAGGAAGCCAACAGCAAGTACTAATAAAGGCTCTGCTAGATGAATATCATTACAATGAACAAGCGAAATGGCGGTGTATCGTTACAGTTAATTACCCAACAAATTACGGACAGCTAACAAACGTTATATTAAAATTAATCTCTACAATACCCGCAGTACACCCTCTTTTATCTGCACTCCCTTGCTTTCGTCTTCTTTTTTTTCTTTTTCCAAAAGTATTTGTTCACCTGCCTTGACTTACATATGAGCTAATACATAAGGTTTTCATTTTCAGAGATTTTTTTTTCTTAGCATTACATCTTCAAATCTTCTGGGAAGGCTGTCCACAAGGTTTAGGAGTGTGTTCATGGCAATTTTTAAATATTCTTCCAGAAACGCATTTGTGAGGTCACAGATTGATGTTGGATGGGAAGACCTGGCTCTCAGTCTCCTCTCTAATTCTATTCTTCCCTACAGAGATTCTTCCATAATCTGGGAAAATCCCAGTTTTCCACAACATTTCCATTGGATTAAGATCAGGAAATCTGACCAGACTATTCCTTGTGAGAAAGTAGTGTAAGAAGCATGGTAGCTCAGTGGTTAATATGTTCGGTCACTAACCCAAAATGTCATGATTCAAAGGTTAAAATTCAAGCACTGCCAAGGTGCATCCACTGGGCCAGTGATCAAGGCCCTTAACTCTCAACTGCTCAGTTGTATAAATAAATAATATGTCAGTGGTTCTGGACAAGAGCTTTTTTGTACTTGTAAAATGTATTTGTACTTCCATGGGTATTGGGTTGCTTAATTGTTAAGGCTCTGGGTTTCTTTTCAGATATTCAAGGGTCCAGCATTTTTAGGCTGTCATTTTTTTTATTATTAACCATCTCTGCACCAGGGCTGTTGCAAACTCACCTTTTCACTGTTTGAGATAACCAGATAACCATACAAAAATTTAATTCCATGCATAAATTAAAGTAAATAACTAGGAATCAAACCATGGACCTTCTTGTTGTGAAGCTGCATTAATTTCGGATCCATTGTTAATTTTAAAACGATTCACATTTAGGGTCTTTTTTTAAGCATGACCCATGTTATCTTGAGATTCAGCTCACTGGAAGATTTTATGACATTTTCCGGTAATTATAGAATTTATTGTCCTCTCGAGTTTTCCTGACCCAGATGCAGCAAAGCAGACTCATATCATGATACGACCACCACCATGTTTCACAGATGGTATATCATTTTTATGCTGCATTGCAGTGTTTAAAACAAAAATATTTATTATGCACCCATCTGTTCAGAAAACATTATACCAATATCCTCCTCCTGCCTTGTCCATGTGATCTTTAACAAACTGCAGATGGACAGAAATGTTCTTTTTAGTGAAAAGAAGCTTTCTCTTTGTAAATCTGCCACACCATTGTTCAGTGCTCTCCTGATGATGAACACATGAACATTAACCTAAACCAATGTAAAAAGAGATTTTAGATGTGTAGAAGTAACCTAGGGTTCCTTTGCGACCTCATGGAATGGGTCACTCATTGGGAAGGCAATAATAATCTTGAATCTCTTCCATTTGTAAACAGTTCGCCTGTATGTTGATTGATTTTGTACAGGTGGTTTTTTCACCAGCCTGAGGAACATCCACACAACTTCTTTTGAAGTCCTCAGAAATGTCTGTTGTTCATGCCAAGTTACACTTCAAACTCTGTCTAATGTCTGAAGATTGGACTTTGTTAGATCTCTGTTCTTCAATTGTAACAGTACACACACACCTGACTGGCATCATAATGATTGACACCTGACTCAACTTTCACCTTCAAATGATCTGATAATCCTAACTGTTCAAACACAGATATACAATCACTGATCATATTTCCCAATAAATAAATGACTAAGTCTAAACAGTTGCATCCAACATCATTCATTAAAATTAATTCAAGAACAAATATATAGATCATGACAATTAATGCATCAAATCAGTGACATCTAAAACATCTAAAACAACCACAGATGGTGGTCAGGTGCCCCACAGTAAGACCTCTGCACTATGTGTTGACAATTTGCCATCCTGACTCCCTCTTGACCTTCACACCATATTCAACATTATTACTTCATGCTCCAAAAAGAACCATACTGGGATTTGAGGAGTTATTTGACTCAGAGCTGACAATTAAGACATGAGGCTTATGCTGAATGTGTATGTTTCATGTAATCTACCAGGGAAGGTCCAGTCTCAGCAGCTGTCTCAGTGTGAAGACACTTCAACATACAACATAACCTAACAATGACGAAAATCACAAGTCTAACTTTTGTGCCGTCTCTGTGAAAGCTGACGGCACTTTCATCATCACCACCTCTAGAACATCAAACATACAGTATAAAAACTCTTCTCGTCACTAAACTGGGATTAGGAACACCTGGCTGGTCTCAAATTTTTAAACAATGCCAGGCTCCACATTATTAATTCCTTTACTTTGGTGGACTGGAAACAGCCCACACATGCTGCTGCTGAAACACTGGCACCAAACTTGCAAGCTCCAACTATCTTTCTATTGACTATCAGTCTCTCCATTTAAAAATAGCTGGTAAATGTTGGCAGATCAACACCAACTGGGTCACTTTATTAGTGTATGTCCACTGTAAAAGGCTAAACTGGCCCAAAACCTGACCACATTACAAATATGACTGGCATCATTATTTATAACATCTTCCTGTAGGACAATTAGCTTAAAGACATCCATCACTGTGGTGATGAAGCATAAATTAGTTAGTAGTCAAAACTGTGTCCACAAGGTCAATGTCAGCGGCTAATCCACTGAATAATGATCCAGAGCTAATGATAAGTTGCTTAGGCTACCGCTTTTCACTGCTTTTTCCTACTAGGATTTCCCGGGAGGTAAGAAACACAAAATAATTCTGAATATAAACATCATAGTAATCTTTTACAACCTTGAAATCAGAAAAAGTTGGGAACGCATATAAATAAAATATAAATAAATTGATTATGACACATTTACTTTAGCACTAAGCTCTAGAAATAGAAACCTTAGATATTTTCAGATTTTCTGGTAAAATTCATTTATTATTTAATAAACATCCATTCATGGGGTGGCAGGATAGCACCTTGTGTAGTGCTTCGGTTTCTTTCCACATTGTAAAGACACACAATTTAATTGGTGTCTTTAATGTGGCCAGTAATGTGTGAAAGTGTGCATGTCCTACAATCTAGTGGAACCCTGTCTTCCTGCCTTCATGCCCATAGTTGCTGAGTGGCCACCGGCCAGCCCACAACCCCATGTGTAGTAAGTGGAAGATAATGAATGAATAAATTAATGAATGAATGAATAATTGTGGTAGCACCGTGGCACAGTGTGTAGTGTGGTCACCTCACAGCAAGAAGGACCCAAGTTACGTCTAAAGATGGGACGACCCGGGAAATTATTGTGTTGAGTTTGCATGTTCTACCCATGTTTGTCCCACTGTCCAAAGACATATATATTAGATGCTCCTGACCCAACTGTTTTGAAATCT
The DNA here is from genome assembly GCA_025769995.1 of Xyliphius kryptos. Taxonomy (NCBI): domain Eukaryota; kingdom Metazoa; phylum Chordata; class Actinopteri; order Siluriformes; family Aspredinidae; genus Xyliphius; species Xyliphius kryptos. Next base: position 7,193 of record JAOUQT010039536.1, read on the forward strand.
TGGTTAATAGGGAATTGATCCCAACTTTAACTATTAACCAGAATTCCAAAAGAAGTTTGGACTGGGACACTATTAACCATTCTGTGTTAGGGTTAAGATACTTGTCCATTCTGGTTATTATTTTTTTGGAATTCTGGTTAATAGTCCATAGAGCCCACGTCACAACTTCTTTTAGAATTCTGGTTAATGGTTAATAGTGACCTGGTCCCAACTTTTTGGAATTCTGGTTAATATTTTTTTTTTATTCTAGTTAATAGATAAAGGTGACCTGGTCGCAACTTTTTTGGAATCCTAGTTAATAATTAATAGTGCCCCGGTCCCAACTTTTTTGGAATTCTAGTTAATAATTGCACCGGTCCCAACTTCTTTTGGAATTCTAGTTAATAGTTAGTAGTGCCACAGTGGCAACTTCTTTTGGAATTCTGGTTAATAATTAATAGTGCGCCGCTCCCAACTTTTTGGAATTCTGGTTAATAGTTTTTTTTATTCTAAATAATAGATAATGGTGACCTGGTCCCAACTTTTTTTGGAATCCTAGTTAATAATTAATAGTGCCCCAGTCCCAACTTTTTTGGAATTCTAGTTAATAATTGCACCAGTCCCAACTTCTTTTGGAATTCTAGTTAATAGTTAATAGTGCCACAGTCCAAACTTTTTTGGGATTCTGATTAATAGTTAATAGTGCGCCAGTCCCAACTTTTTTGGAATTCTGGTTGATAGTTAATAGTGCACCCGGTACCAACTTCTTATGGAATTCTAGTTAAGAGATAATGGTGACCTGGTGCCAACTTCTTTTGGAATTATTGTTAATAATTTTTTTTTATTCTAGTTAATAGATAATGGTGACCTGGTCCCAACTTCTTTTGGAAATCTGGTTAATAGTTAATAGTGCCACAGTCCCAACTTTTTCGGAATTCTGGTTAATAGATAATGGTGACCAGGTTCCAACGTCTTTTGAAATTATAGTTAATAATTATTAGTGCATCGGTCCCAACTTTTTTGGAATTCTAGTTAATAGTGCCCCAGTCCCAACTTCTTTTGGAATTGTAGTTAATAGATAATGGTGACCCGGTCCCAACCTTTTTGGAATTCTAGTTAATAGTGCCCCGATCCTAACTTCTTTTGGAATTCTAGTTAATAGTGCCCCGATCCTAACTTCATTTGGAATTCTAGTTAAAAGATATGATTTATTAATAGATGTGATTTATTAATTCATTTTGGGAATTCACCTTGATGTGAGGTGACAATGCTACACAAAGCAACACCTATTTTTTAAAACAATCAAAAAAAAACAATCAAGTCCTATTTCAAATTTAATAGCTGTTCTGATTCTTACCTGTGACTGTTGTTGCTGATGGGATCTACTACCACTCTTCACACTCCACATTCCTTCTAGATTCTTCTGAGTGGGTAATAGAGGGAGAGCATCAAGGCAGTTTGGCTTTATGTCACTGCTAGCAGCTCCGGACCTAATCCAACCCATTTCCTTATTTTTGTAACCAGTCACTGGTGTCGTATCAACGTGATACTTTGAAGTGTGTTGCTTGGTGACTGATGAGAAACCCTGGTTGACCCGGGACAGGCTCTTTGGGGACGCACTGCAATGAGGTGCTAGCAGGACAGACAACTGTGCATTAGCAGTACCACTATTAGTCAGTCCAAGGGCTGACTGAAGGCCATGGGTCCTGCAATAAAAAAAAGGCAAGTGGTTAGGAGCTTATTATGTCTTTTCAGATATCTCCTGTAAAGCAAGCTTCATAAAATATTATTTTATAATACATTTTGTTCTGAAGATGATGGTCATTGTTCTAATGCTCATTAAAATTTAAAAAAAGCAACAAGCTTAAAAATATGATTCCTGGAGTATGTGTTTAATAATCTGTAATAAACCCCAGTATCCTCACATTATCAGAAATCATGTGCAGTCTGCACAAAGAGGTCACTGGAATTAAATCATTGCTATGCACATTTTGGTTTAGAGATTAGGAGACTATCAGGAGACCATTTCACATAGACACGTGTCGCTGTGCAGATTTCCACAGAGATGTCTGGTAGATCTGCAGAAAATCTAAGCAACAGGAAATAAATCGTAAAATCTAGCAGACAGAGAGCTGTGTATTATTTATGGGAGAAGTCAGATACGAGAAGATACCCGCTTAATTCTAGTTTTAGCGTCAAGGGGAAGCCAGTGCCCACCAGGCAACTCTGGGCATGAGGGCAGGAACAACCCTAGATATGGCACCAATCCATCATAGGGTGCACATGCACACACGACACACATTCACACACTATCGGGCAATTAAGAGACACTAATAAACCTATCATGCATGTCTTTGAAATGCCGGAGGAAACCGGAGTACCCGGAAAAAAACAGCGCAAACTGAGAGAACATGCAAACTCCACACAGAAAGTTCCCGAGTCACCACACCTGGGACTCAAACCAGGGATATTCTTGCTGTGAGGCCACAGCACAATCCACCGCGCCACCGTGACGCCCACCCTGCAAAGGCAGTGAGATAACACTTGTCTTTAAAAAAAACTACCAATATACCAAATCAAAATACAGTATACAATCACCGGACACTTTATTTGGTACACCTCTTCAACTGTGTGTAAATACAAATATCTAATTAGCCAAGCACATGGTCAATGTATTTAGTCATGTAGTGGAGAAAATAAAGACACACACCAAATTGTGAACTGCTACTGGATTCGTAGCCATCACTGTTGGCTGGGGCTCTGCTGTAGACACAGACATCAGAGGTCACTGGTCCCACACAAAATAAAACTGCATGCTACTCTGAAATCAACTACTAGAAATCCGATAAAGGACAAACCTAGTCATATTAAGATCCGAATATTTGGTAGAATGTGTGGCGATGGCTGGCCCCTTTGCAACAAGTACCAAGAAAACCATGTGAGACATTACAGGCAAAGGTGTCATTGCTACAACACCAGAATGGATGGCCATGAACGCTGATTCAACATGGCTCAAGAGCGCTCTTGCTAAATGCTCTCTTGCTAACTGGCTGAACTTCAGTCAAACAAAACAGAGAGATGATCCTACATCTGCCCCGGTTCAATGCACTCTAAATTATTTCACACTGTTGACAAATGCACAGTCGAGAGTGTAATAAAGATTTACTCACGCCCCTAACCCCCATTCACAGACAAAGTTTGACGTATTGTTATTCCCCAGCTGTTAGCTGTTATTCAGTAACTGGGTGTGTTACACAATGACGTGTGGTTTTTGAGTGCTCGTCTGCTGGGCGCTATAGGAGATGCTTACCATACGTCTGCAATCTGCTTCAATCTTAACAACATGCATTAAGGTCTGTTGGAGCAAAACTTCCATCATGGTCTTTACTCGAGACGCGTCACCCACTGTTCATGTTCGGATGGACATCTTAAAATGCATATTTCAGTTTGATAAATTGTATACTAGACAGCTGGCAGGAAATCCAGAAGGAATAAAATATGTATGAATTCATTTATCAGTGAAAGCAGATGCTCAAATTTACCAAAAGAGTTCCAGGTTAAACCAAATTAACCAAAAGAGTTCTGGGTCAAAACTAATTTATCAAAAGAGTTCCAGGTTAAACCAGAACTCAAAATTCCTCCATACTTAAGTCAACCCATTCCCGCTGCAGTTCAACTGGCAATTTCGTAACTCTTCTTTTAGATTAAACACACGTTTCTGCTGCCATTTGACTTTCAGCTAGAAGTTACGCTGTTGGCCCAAAGCTGGTACATGTTTCTTACATGTACAGGGGTTGGACAATGAAACTGAAACACCTGTAGTTTTAGTGTGGGAGGTTTCATGGCTAAATTAGACAAGCCTGGTGGCCAATCTTCATTAACTGCACATTGCACCAGTAAGAGCAGAGTGTGAAGTGTGAAGAATGGCTTTAAATCCCTCTGACCACTGTGCAAGACTTGTATGTTTCATTCCCAAGACGAATTGATGCT
>JAOUQT010039547.1:0-11160 GCA_025769995.1 Xyliphius kryptos
AATTTATTGTTATTATTGTTGCAATACATTGTCAATACTGTTTTGTATACAATCAAAGCTACTTTAAAGTTTAAATCCACAGTCGTACTGAAGTATAAAAATAACAGCAAATTTTCAGTAAACCATTTCATGGTAAAGAATGACCTTGAATCACCTACTATTTTTCCAAATAAAAGCTTCAGAGACTTTATTTTAGTTCTTCTTTACAAAACAATGCTATGTACAGTTCACTGATGAAGAATAATACTAGATTTGGACAGAGACCTGATCCCTAATCATCTGAAATCTCCTCAACAGCTTTGCCTCCGAGAAAATAAAGCAGAACGGACAAATCTGTTCCACGGCTTCACAAAGAACGAAAAGACAGAACGGGATCGACTCGCATTTAAAGAAATAAGAAAAAAAAAATAAAAATAAAGAACCGTAACACAGTAACATTGTGTGAATAATCTGCAGTATGATCTGTATATGGTATCGATATTAGTGACCAAGACCTTCGTTTGGGACGTGGCCACTGAGGAATCCCGCCCCACTGCCTCTTTAGAGCACCTGAGCTCAGAGTCGTTAAATAACGCATTGATAGTAGATTTTAAATATGTATAAATATTTTATACAGTTCTACCAGGTTTTCAAATGCAGGAGACATAAAGGTAAACATTACTCATCATGCCAGCCTCACCCCCCACACCCCTTTATTAAAAAACACGTACCAACCCACCGCAAACACCTGAAGTCATAGATTAATGGTTAGTTTTCTCTGCTGACTGAGCCTGATAAACGAGCAACTATTGTAAATGCTCGTGAATTTTACAAATTTAAAATATTTGCTAAAAAAGCGACATCCCAATTCATACTAGAGATCTGACGGTAATAGCTCCGAAACACTAAACCTGATTCGCCGCCATATACCATGCTTTAGAGGCATCAAAAGATACTCATAAATATTACATGTTAAATATTTTTTTATTATTAGAACTGTTCTTTTTTATTTTAAAATAAGCAGTAACGTTTATACAGGGTGGCCCAAAAAAAAAGCAGCCCGCCGCCACATATGTCTGGATATATGAGGCGGGCTGCTTTTTCGTGGGTCACCATGTATAAACTGAAACCGATTCGTTTACGGGACAATGGAACTCCTGCTTTGTAGTTCTGAAAGCTTTTGTCTTACCAGGCGGTGGCTGTAATACAGTGGCTGACGCAGGAAAACACGAGTGTGGCAGGCACTGACATCACGATACAAACAGAAAAAAACGAGAAAATGTTTTTTTTCTGTAGACAAATTTAAGCACAAACTACACTAGATAAAGCCAGCAAACAAAAAGCATTGAAAGAATTGTATGTGATCTTTAAATAACACGAAAGGTCCGCAGTGAATATCCAACTTGACCTAAAAAATTAATGGCAACCGAGCGTTAAAGGTTCGGGTTTGTTCACTACATATAAGCATTTTCACACTAAAAATCAACAAAACACAAAATTTAAACCTTGGGCCCGAGTAACTCCCACATCAGTACTGAAACCAAGTGCTGGTTGCACCAGTAGAGGGCAATGCGATCTAAAATTTAAGAGGTCATGTTTAAGAAGCCTTAAATTCGACCAGATAGTTTGATAACCAGACATAATTTAACGAAAAGTGAGTATAGGGATTCATAGTTCAAATGTATTTATATTCAATGAGGGTTAAACAGTAACTTCAAAAAGAAAAAAAAAATCTCTCATCTGCAACGTAAAGGACTCAACATACTTAGAATTACTGTGTACCGAAATCTGAAACGTATATTAAATTTCACGCTTTTATTTTTCAAGACACTTATTGTAAATGGATGGAATGACCTGCAGGATAAAAATAGGAGGAGCTTGTTGCTACAAGGCCGCGAAAAACACAAAACAGATCAAATAAGCAAATGAAGTAAAAATCTCCTCCAGCTCTGTGCCTGGACAGTCACTGAGTTAAGAGTTAACAAATACCAACTTTTAATACGTAATTAAAAATAAAACGTGGATCTACAGGACGGGTCCAGTGGATTTTGTCTGTCGTATCCTTTTATTTTCCTCACTTCTTCCACTAGTCCCAAACTCGAGGTAAGGCTGGACAATGACTGGACCCATTATTAGTTCTGAGTTTTAAGGAAGGAAAACCATTGCGATTCTCAACTCTGCATAACATTATGCTCTAAAATTAGGTTTGAATTGCAAAAGACCGAGTGCTGCGTCTCTCAGTACAGTCAGCAGCATCAGCTCATCGCCGTCAATTCCCAACTGAGCTGCAATGTCTGCAAAAAGAAAAGTCACGAAAATTGTGATGTCCAAACTGTCAAATTTAGAGAAACTTCAGAAACCAGCTTCACAAATTGCACCTGACTCTTTTGCAACCATCGGAAAACAGAGTCGATCATCAATCAATACAAATGGGCTGAACGAGCTGCTGCAGCTCACAGGAAGAAAGAGGGGGGGCCAGACTGCAGAAAGTCATTTTCTACAATTTCCTTACAGTCGAGATCTGGGAACACTGTATTTAGAAAATCCTTATCATTTTGAACCTTTATATGGGAAAAAAAACCAAGCAGATTATTTTGATTATCTTAATTACTGGCGTTTAGGTTTTAACTCCACACTGGATTGTATATGCAATGCTTCTGTTTATGGTAAAGATCTGAATCTATAAACATAGGATAAGGTTATTTGACCCAGGTTGCATAATACACGTTTCATTTGAGCTATACATTGGAAGTAGCAAACTGAGGAACTATTGGTGGCTCTTAAACTGAAACAGTAACAAACTGGCGCGACTACTTGCAGGAGCTACCAACAAGTTACCCTAAAAGTTTGCACCATCCACCTCTGACCTGTACGTCCACCCGGCCTGAAAATTTTCCGAGGTCACGTGACCGTTTTTTAATTTCTAAGCTATATACTCAAGAGGCAGTGGGTAAAGCAGTATTTCGTATTTTATACACCACACTCATGCTCCTGAGGTCAAGTCTGTTTATTTCGGGAGGAACTGTCCCTCGCATTTAAAACTCAAATTTTTTGATAGAAGGTGTCCGTGACTCCGAGCAGAACGAGTTTCGCATTGTGGTCTGTTATACTAGTAGTGTGTAGGGAAATGTACGTCCAGCGAATTCACCGTTTCGATTATGGCTAAATGAGAGGAGGTTTTCCGTTCACCCTCTCATGCAGCAGCGTCAGTGCCCCCGTTGCAAAGTCACGCAACACATGCACCGTTTCTCGTTGCAGTCGCAATGATTCACGCACAAAATCCTGCTGCGTCTCGGCCAACTGCTGCACCGACTCGGCCAGCAGTTCGAGCGAGCGTGACACCGTGCCCAGCAGCGCGTTCGTCATGTGCTGCTCCTGCACGCTTAGGCTGGCGCTCTGTGCCAACTGCTCCCGCATGCTGTCCGACTCCGGGCCCCCATGCACCTGGCCTGCAGAGGAGGAGGAGACATGCGCCGCATTGCTGAGCGATCCGTCGTCCTCGATCAACGAATTGCTCATGGATGAGGGGAAAACCTCCTGTGGATCTTCATCCGAATCTGCCGCATGGGAGTCTGCATCTGGAATAAACACACACGTGGGTGCGCACATACATTGCATTCAGAGAAAGATCTTATACGAAGCAAAATTGTTATATAACAGTCATCTCAGGTAAAAAAGAATTTACACAAGAATGATAATTAGTAAAGAGTGGCATATTACTGCCTTACCCAGAAGCAACATCCATTACCACACAAACAGATATACACAATCATTACACACATACATATTTAATTCAGGTAAACCAATAATTATTTGCAATTATACTTTTGTTTAATTTTGTTTTTTAACCCAGCACAGCTCTTGACATATTTACAACACTTCGCTCAGTGTCCACATAATTTGAGGGCCATCTCAAGGGAGTTGAACATGCAAGTATTGGCATTAGCATCATCTCTGCAAATCCCCTACTGTGTACAGTACAGGCCAAAAGTTTGGACACACCTTCTCATTCAATGCGTTTTCTGTTTACATTGTAGATTCTCACTAAAGGCACCAAAACTATGAATGAACACATGAGAAGTTATGTACTTAACAAAAAAAGGTGAAATAACTGAAAACATGTTTTATTTTCGAGTTTCCTCAAAATAGCCCCCTTTGCTCCGATTACTGCTTTGCACTCTGCTGGCATTCTAATTAATGATACCAATTAACCCATATAGGCACACATGAAAACCATTTCAGGTGACTACCTCTTGAAGCTCATTGAGAGAATGCCAACAGCGTGCAAAGCAGTAATCAGAGCAAAGGGTAACCATTTTGAGGTCACTAGAATATAAAACATGTTTCGGTTATTTCACCTTTTTTTGTTTTAGCAACTTTCTGAGGCATTTTGTAGGCACTTACGATGCTATGTATGTTTAAGGGTAAGGACGTTGCAAAATTAACACTATAAGTGATAAAAAAATTTAATTGAAAAGAGTTAAGCACAGAGCCCCAACTAGAACACGTCTACACCATTTGGTGCTCTCTAGCCCTGATGCCTTCAGTGAGAATCTACAATGTAAAAAGTCATGAGAGAGGAAAAAAAGAGAAGAAACAAAAAAAAGTTTGTGTCCAAGCTTTTGGCATGTACTGTATGTGAGCTAAAACAACAAAAGAAGGCCACTGGAATTAATAAATACAAAAGTCACTAAATTAAATACTACATTATGATTTCATGAAGAAGAAATTATCTTACCTGCCGTGGTCGAGTTGTCCAACTTCCCGTCTAATGCAGCAGGAGGCGGCATTGATCCTGTTTCTGTTCCTAAACTAGAAGAGTCTTGGACCGAGCCCACTCCCAGCAGAGACATGCCATCCTCCTCGTCTGCTCCAATCCCGGCCTGATCATCACTCCGGCTCCGGGACGAGCCCGCCACCTCCTGCGGCATTTTATCCAGGTCCAGGATGGAGCCGACCAGGCGCTCCGTGGGTGAAAGATCAGATGAGTGCGGCAGGACAGAGGCAGTTTGCAGCGCAGCTATCTTGCGCTTGGTGTCACATTTAAGGTCAGACCACTTCTTGATGACCTCGCCGACCTCACGGTCACACTCGCCAATCTCGTTAATACGCTGCGTGATCTCCGTCCACTTCCTTCGCTTTATCTCACTCGGAATTCCAGAGTTGAACTTACCTGCAACAACAGTTTAAATGGTCAGCCACATGTTGATTAAATAAAAACGATACCATTCTCTTACTCATTTACTCGGTTGTCTAATGTCACTTACACAGGACCACCACAGATCAGGTTTAATTTGGGTGGGGGATGATTCTCAGTCACACTGACTTGGCGGTTGTAGTGTGTGTTGTGTTCGTTGGTGATGCTGTGTTCACTCAATGTACACTCTGTTAAACACATCATCTTTATTGTTCCACTTTGTAAAAGTTAAATCAGAGCCAGTAGCTCAGGAATTGTTGCACAGTTTGTGTTATTTATCCTCTTACATTTGTGTTCGTGGGATTAACGGGTAGTTCCGGTCCTTAAAACTGATTGGCTGAGCCATTTGTCCAGCCGTGATATTATTGTCAATAGCACACACCTCTGAGCACTTCACAATCATATAACGTGTGATATACAAAACATTTTATTCCAGTTGTTTTGCAATTTGGCCACTAGATGGCAGTATATAATGGTTCGAGAAACCAAAACTCTATTACACCGATCTGCCTTTACTTTAAAAACCGGACTAGATTACGACTTGGGAGACCAGATTATTAACAATTTTGTCTTCAATAAACACATTTTTTCGGGTGTTTGTAACTGTTTCATAAAAGCAATGAGGCACTCGAGGGGGTGTATTATTTTTAATAAATCGGAAAAAGAGGTTTAACGGCCCATGGCTTTGCATTGTGCCTAACTACCTCTTTTCTGTGACATTCACAAAAATTATGCCTTTTCGTACATTATTGCTTTATAATGAGACTCCTGCATCTGATCTGTCTGGTGGACGTTGGCCGAAAGTAAACATTTTGGATGGGATGCTGGGAAATGGAACTTTTGGTAGATCTAGAGAACAGGCTTTATGGCTATACTAAATAACCTTTCAGAAACTCCTGCGTCAAGAATTCATAAGTACTTACATGCAAATTTTCATCCAAAGGACAAAAAGCTTTTGCTCAAATATTTTTGTCCATCAGTGGTGCATGTAGTACTTCGCTATTTGTGAATATGATAAGCATCAAAAACAATTTAGTTTCCATAAGATAAACTGTTCATTAAGCAAATTCACCAATTGTTTTAAAACAGGCATGCAGACACTCACCCACGACAATTTTCCGATTTTTGCGCACTTCATCCAGCAGAATGTGAACTTCGCTGAAGGAAAAGTTAGCTTTGCGTTTCTTGAAGCGTACAGCGTTGTCTGGATGAGGCGGAAACGGTGATGCCATACTTTTATTTACTGGTCGTTAACTTCCTGTTTGAGACATAAAACGGTATATTTTATTCGGATGACAAAAAGAAAACGAAGCAACAATTAAAGTGCCTTTTATGCCGAATTATAACTTAATAACAAATTGAGCGATGGTAATTCACGGGGAAAAATGGCAAAAGCGAATCTGTGGAAGCAAAAAAAAAGGCTAAATAAGTTTAGAGGGATTTACATTTTGATGTTTACATTTTACATTTTGTTCTCAACATATTACACTATCTACTAAATAAAGATTTTCAACTGAAATATTTTATTCATTCAGATCTAGGATGTGTTATTTTAGTGTTCCCTTTATTTTTTGATCAGTGTATTAGGCATATTATAAAATCCGAGTAATAATGCGTTATATTTTACATACAACACACTCCTATAGATGCGCGACACAAGAAAGGTCCCTGGGGCAGTCATTGGCTTGTGGTTAAGAATAATGGTTAACAGGCTTTGATTCCCAGTCCCACTAAGTACTTAGTTGAAGTGCCCTTGAGAAAGGGTGCTAACACTAATTGATCCACAGGTGCTGTATACAGGGCTGCCCACCACTCCAGGCATGTGCTCACTTTAGTCAGTGTGTGGGTCTGTGTCACTGCACTGATGGTTAAATGTGTAGGATACATGAACACATACACACATATATATAAATATAATACATACATACATATATATATATATACACACACACACACACACACATATATATTTATATATATAAACAAAATCTCTTACAATATTTTGCCATTAAATTTGACTTTAATGATGTGAAAGTTAAGCCTTCGCGCCCAATTCATTGTATGTGTTGTGCGTAGGGAACAGAGTTAGTGTGCACAGAGCGTATTGGAACACAGCCCTCAACGCGGCGAGGCTGCAGCGCCATCATGTATAGCTAGCTAGCTACACAAGAGAAGCCATATAAAAAAACAGCTCACTCATGGTATTGACCTCAAGTTTACTCAAATTTAGGAATAATAACTTTTCGATGCGAGGGGTGCGACCACGATGAAGCAAAAAAACGGCCGGTATTGCGAAATATCGACGTTTAAATGCGCGCTGTTCAGCGGAACTGTTTAACAATAGCTACCATGTAGGTAGCTAAAGCGGTACTTAGCCGGCGCGCCATTTCTCCCACGACATAACTTTTTAGGAAACTCCGGGTTCGTTCGATGAACACAAATGTCATACGACACTGATTTACCTGAACGCGCCGAGTATGTGGCGCCTAATTCCACCTCAGTCGCCCCGAAATCCAGAAAGTTCGTACAGCAGGAGCTGCACCGCCGCGCAAACTCAGTGTCCTCCTCCGGGCTGCAATGCCTCGTTGCGGCCACAAACCGCAAGCAGTGGCGCTGTCGAGCAGCTAACCTTTCTACATAACTGGAGTTAGCTACGCAGACTTACATTAAGGCTGGGCAACTTTAAACCAGTGTTTGATTTGCCCTTTACTTTAATTCATAATTAAACCAAGAAACCATTAAAAAAAACTAAGATTACAGTATTCACATATTGCCTCCTTTTTTGTTTGTGTCTAAGAGGGGAGTTTTAGAATCCCAGGTGCAAGGGCATACCCACAAAGCTTAGAATTCTTTGTTTTTAAGCATCAGCCCTCATACTATGTGTACTTGCCATTCCAATTTCAACCTAAGAGCAAACTGGGACGCTTTATCATCACCCCTTGCCCCGTTACACGATGTTATCTGACAATGGATGGTGGAAAAAGAAGATAGGGCAAAATGCTAAATGCATTGTGTTTACACACTTCACTTGTTACTACTGTATGTGTTCTTAATTAAGGTCACGATAACATTAATTCAACATCATACAAAGGATGGTATTCTTTGGTTATTCTATGTTTCCTGGATCTGCTGTAGTTTTGTCACCTGGGTATATTGGGCCCTTGAGAAAGGCCCTCATTGCTTCTTTATTCAGCATTTTTCTTTTAATTATTCAGGAGTCACCACAGCGATGAACTCCCATATCAGACTTGGCTAAGTGTTTTACGCCGGATGCCATTCCTGACACGACACTCACCCTCTACCGGGCATTGGGACACACAAACTATAGGGATAATTTGGAGTAGCCGATTCACTTTAAATCCATGACTGTGGGAGAAAACCGGAGAACCCAGAGGAAACCCACGCTGACACACAGAGAACATGGAAACTCCACCCAGATCGGGATTCAAACCGGGAATCCCCATCCTCTTCATTGCTGATTTGTTATTATTTGTATTGTATGACAATCACCTCTGCAATTCACCATAAGCAATATAACTGACAATAAGAGCAAGAGAGAAAAAAAAAATTAAAGCTGAGTTCAATATTAGTGGGTTTTTTTTTACATGCATATTAATTTTGTGGCTTGGTTATGGTTAATCTGTACTCAAATGCAACTTGAAATCTCTTAAATAATTAATTTGGTGGTTAATGAGAAAAAGTCTTTAAGGCAGAAACACCTTAAAAACTGTAAAAAAAATTCAAAAAACCTGGCTGGAGCTGTACCCTTGTTTCTTTTATGAAAATAGAGAAAGGGATTTCCTTATGGGTCTATTGTCCAACACCCCTCTCCTTTCTCATTGGCCAACTAAAGAATGCCCCGCCCTCAGTCTGGGCTTTAAACATATACCTTTAGCTACATTTAGAACCTTCTCACTATAAAGGCAGCTGTGTTGTCAATTCAACACCCCACACAGTAACCAGGCCTACATTTTGTCCGAAGTTAAGTTCACTTTTTGTGCAGATGCTGTGTGCAGGATTTGGAGATCAGTCTGTCTGTAAATCCATGTAAATGATTTAAGACCTGTGCCAGGTTTTTCTATCCAACAATATGAATGTTAATTTCTCATGGGCACATGTATAATGAATTACAGTAGGTTGTATATACACTTTAAAAAATAGTGGGAACACTTTAACACCACAATGTAACTCCAAGTCCAGCAAACTTGATAATTTTTTTACTTATTTTGTTCTCAACGCATTCCACTGTCTAAATAAAGATTTTCAACTGATATTTTATTCATTCAGATCTAAGACGTGTTCTTTTTATTTTTTTGGAGCAGTGTACACAAGACGGAGCACAATTAATTTATGTTTATTAAAGTTTACTATTACACAATAGGGTGACATGGTGGCTTAGTATGTTCACCTCTCAGCGCTGGGGATTCTCGGTTTGAATCCCGATCTGGGTGGAGATTCGTTTTTCTCGTGTCCGTGTGGGTTCCCTCTGGGTTCTCCAGTATCTTTCCACACTACAAAAACATGGATTCAACGTAAATTGGCTGCTATAAATTGCCCCATAGTGTGTTTGGCTGTGTAAGTAGGTGTGCCCAGCGATGGATTGGCACCCTGTCCTGGGTGTATCTGCCCAGCGCCAGAGATGTTCTCCCCTGGATGGGCATGAGGAACCTCACCAAGACTCAAGTAGAGGAAAAAGTGGAAGATAATGAATGAATAAAAACTTGGTAAAATCCATAACCTTCTTTGCTTCACTGGCTCCGCCTCCTATTCACAAATCAGTGCATGATTACCTCTCCATCATCACAGCATGATTGTGTAATTTTCTGTATTCCAGAACAGTTTCCAATTAAAATTTTAATTGATGCACTGAACTTTGAAAATTGAATATTTTGCAAAATGTGTCCAAGGTTTATAGATGATGTCATATTGTATAAAACAAATTCCACAATATACATACAGATAAATTCTCATTACACTTTATTGATTATAAAGTTTGACAGTGTCAAGTCGGTCTGTGCATTTTGCCGATGGTGTGAGCCTCATGCATTTACATGTTAATGCTGAACAGATGCATCACCCACATGTGGAGATTTTAATAATAAAGTCTAGTTAAAATATATCTTAAGCTCTATATTGCATGTAAATAAAACTAGAAAATCTCAAAAAGCTTCAACTATGGAGAAGAACAGAAATAAAACAAAGTTACTTCAGCCGTATGAGAGTTTGAGAGGCGTAAGCACTGTAACAGAGTTTAAACAGCTTCCAGACATCTGATGTCAGTTTCAGGCGAGGTGAGGCATGAGAAATAGCTCAGGAGTACATGGTCAGCTGCAGCCACTGTGGAACAAGAAGATTAAATCTATAATGAGATGCCACTCTTAGATATTAAACAGGCGCTGGTCATAAGATTGGAATATCATGAAAAAGATGATTTATTTCAGGAAATTCCATTCAAAAAGTGAAACTTGTATATTACATTTGTTTATTACACATAAGACTGATATATTTCAAATGTTTATTTCTTTTAATTCTTAGGATTATAACTGAAAACTAATGAAAACCACAAATTCAGTTTCTCAGAAAATTTGAATACTGTGAAAAAGTTCAATATCGAAGACACCTGGTGCCACACTCTAATCAGCTAGTTAACTCAAAACACCTGCAAAGGCTTTTAAATGCTCTCTCAATCTAGTTCTACAACCATGGGGAAGACAGCTGACTTGACAGTTCTCCAAAAGATGACCATTGACACCTTGCACAAGGAGGGCAAGACACAAAAAGGTCATTCATTGTCATTGAGGCTGGCTGTTCACAGAGCTCTGTGTCCAATCACATTAATAGAGAGGAAAAGATGTGGTCACCCTTTGATGAGAATTGTAAAACAAACCCCATTCAAAAATGAGTCGGAGTTTTTCTTGGTATTCTAATTTTATGACCAGCACATGTACAGCGAATAAACAACCTGGGCAAGATTTATGCATTAT
>JAOUQT010039555.1:0-11160 GCA_025769995.1 Xyliphius kryptos
CAAGTGTTGGATCATTCATCTCATAACGAACTTAAGATTTAATTTTTGTCTATATATTTTTCATGGGGGTGGCACGGTGATGCAGTGGGTAGCACTGTCAAATTCCAGCAAAAAGGACCAGGGTTCGATACCCTGGTAGGACGACTCTGGGTTTTCATGTGAAGTTTGTATGTTCTCTCCTTGTTCACACAGGTTTTTCTCTGGTTCTCTTTTGATCTGGTTTCCTCTCACATTCCAAAGACATGCATGTTAGGTTAATTGGTGTCTCTAAAGTGGCACTTTGTGTGAATGTGTGTGATTGTGTGTCTGTATGTACCCTATGATGGATTGGCGCTCTGTCTAGGGTTGTTCCTGCCCTTCCGGGTTGTTCCTGCCCTTCCGCCCAGAGTTGCCAGGTGGGCACCAACTAGCCTGCTACCCCATGTGGCTTAGGTGAAAGAATCTGAATGAATATTGTTCATTGTAGAGTTTGAATTTTAGGGCAATGTGATAATATCGTAAACTTATCTGGTTATTTACTGATGTAGTTATTTAGTGATATACAGTAGTTTGGATATATTTTGTTATTTTATAGTTGTCCTGGACAAAAACTTTCATTCATAAGCACATCGTAACACTGTCTACTATTCCCTTTTAGGAAATTATTATATAATGTTTTATGATACCACTGAATCTGGTAAGATTTACATTTATAAGGCAAAGTAACATTGAATTTAATTAATTTATTACATTGAATTCATCACCTTGCAGACTGCTTCTGTAAACATTTGCGATGAGTGCAGAGTGGTACCATGAAAGAATGCCATCTGTGCAACAAGTCCAATTGTGCAATTTTCATGATATCTAATATTCTACAGTCAGTGTTCAGGAATGACGGCAACTCCGCTTTGGTAGTGGTAGGCTTGTAAAATGACAGAGGATCAGAAGATGCAGGTCTCTAACTTTGTAAATCCCACAGACCTGCAAACTTTATATGGCCTCCAGATTATAACAGTGAGAACAGTGTGTAGAGAGCTATATTAAATGTGTTATCATTGCTGAGCAGCTGCATCCAAGTGCAATGAAAGTGTCAGATGCAGTGGTGTAAAGCATATGGCCACTGGACTCCACAGACATTTTCTATCGAGCAAGTAATCATATTTTACGACTTGGTGGATTCCAGGAGAATGGGTCTTGTCTTACTAAATTATGCTAAATTTAGATTTTTTTTTTATTAATTTATTGATCCACGTAGGAATATTATTCTTTGCATTTAACCCATCCAGGTGTTAACACCCGGAGCAGTGTGCTGCCCTATTAGGGCACACAGTTAGTGTTAGAGTAGTGTAAATGTAGTGTACTGGAATTCTGATGGAACCATACCTGCTTATATCTGTCTTTAAATCCAAGGTGGAAATGGATTTCGGAGCAAGTTCATTGCAGATTTGTGCCTGTGTGTATGTGTATGTCTTAACGTTTGACTGTTCACTACTGGTTCACTGCTGGTTTTTATCTGTTCACTGCTGGTTTCTGAAGACATTCACTGCATTAGTGGATTGGAATCAGTCTCCTTACTTGCCACATTTCTCACCTTGAGTCTCCCATAGTTTTTGTGTGTATTTTGTATTTTGATTGTTTATGTATTTTGTGTTTTTTTTGTTTTATATTATTGCACATCTGTCATTTTTCATGTTTTTTTTGCATGAGATGGCAACCCCGTCCCGTAACAAAGGATGATAGTGTTTAGTGTGGAAGAATTTGACTGGCCTGACCTCAGTCTGATAGAACACTAGTGGGATAAATTAGAGTGGAGTCTATGAGACAGGCCTTTTCATTCAACATCAATGTGTGGCCACACAAATGCGTTTCTTGAAGAATGGTAAAATATTTCCACAAACACATTCACTAAACTTTGTTAAAATCTTTCCCAGAAGACTTGAAGCTGTTGTAGCTGCAACCGGTAGTCCAGCATCATATTAAACCTTATGGATTAAGAATATAATGTCACTTAAATATATATGCATGGAAAGGCAGGAAAGTGAATACTTTTGGCCGTATAGTTCAAGTGTACCCTCATGGTAAATAATACACAATCCTAATCTTTTATAACCCAGATGAGGATGTGATTCTTTTCTAAATCTGGTTTCTCTCAAGGTTCATTCCTCTTATTATATCAGAGAGTTTTTTTTCCTGCCACTGTTGGTAACCGGCTTGTTCATTAGGAATAAAAATATTTGTATATTGTAGCTCATTCCTCTGAAGCTGGTCTATGACAATGTTCCGTTGTAAAAAGTGCTATATAAATTGAAGTGAATTAATTTGAATATATTTAACAAATTAACGTTGTGTGCAGATGTATTGGCTGTTTCACAAGAACAAATCTGGCACCCAACTTTAATCACGACGGTCAGTGATGCTAACTTGATATATGAGGTAAGATCCTAACACATTTAAGTAATGTTGATTTTAAAATGAAATTAAAAGCAATTTTTACATTCCAGTACTGTTTAGTACATCAACTGCCTAAGGTATCTCAATTTATAACAAATAATATTGTGACCGCAGACACCCAGCTTATAGGAAATCCTCTTTTATTAAAAAGATTTGATGTCACACACACACAGACATGCACTACAACACATGCACACACCTCTTAACCCCGTTAATCTCTTTAGCTAACCCATTAATGCCACATACATAAAAACACATTAAAGACCACAATAACACATTTCTTCTTCTTTCGGGCCTCTCCCTTTTATCAGTGATCGCCACAGTGTGTCAACCTTTTCCACCTCACTCTGTCCTCTGCAACTTTTGCTTTTACACCAACTACCTGCATGTCTACATTGACCGCATCTATATGACTCCTCTTTGGTCTTCCTCTCTGCCTCCTGCTTGGCAGCTCCATTTCTAACATCCTGCTACCAATATATCCACTGTCCCTCTTCTGTACATGTCCAAACCATTTCAGTCTGCCCTTTCTAATTTTTTCTTTCAATTTTCCAAACTGTGCTGCCATTTCACAGATCTGCTGCATTCGCACAGCTTGCGCGAAACCCACGCATCCTGAATCCGATGTCCCATTGAACCTGGCGAACACTGCATGGCAGACGCACTTTCACAGCGGCACATGCAAATTTTTGTTCTATCTTCAAAGTCAATAACTGCAACCGCACTGCTTAGTCCGCACTGAGGATGCACATTTCCTTGATGGTCCCCAACCAAAAACTGTACCGGATCAACTTTTCCCCAAGTCTCACAGTAAAAACACGGCGAACCAGTAATCCAACACGGTCACCGGTGACGATCGAGAGTTCTATGCCACCGTTACTGTCCAGCAACGGTGCATTTCCCGCTGGCTTGGAAATGTCACACTGTAAAAATTTTTAATAAATTCTGCATGCTCGGCCTCAGCTGTGTGCGGTAGGCTTCCCAGTCTGCACCGCTGTCGTAGTGGCAGGAAGGCGCTCTATGCTGCTGGTGGGGGGGTGCTCAAACCCAGCGTATAGGAAATGCTCTTTTATAAAAGAGATTTGCTGTCACACACGCAGTCAAAGACCACAACACATGCACACACCCCTTAACCCTGTTAATCCCTCTAGCTAACCCATTCATGCCATATACATGAAAACACACTAAACTAACATTAAACAATAACACATTTAATTAAGAGGTCTTAGTCACACCCTCAAAGCCCTAGTTCCAAGATAGCATTAAAAAAATTAAGGCTTAGGCTTCCGGGGTTATGCAGTAGAAGGTAATACATTATCATGATCGTGGTGATTCTGCTAGAACACGATTAAGGTGTGTTAAGTACAGTACTGTAATATTGATGAATATTTAAAGTTTAAGAGAATATTACACTGATGACACTCTGTTTATTCTAGTTTTTGCTGAGTGGACTTGTGATTGATGAAGACAACAATGTTGCAATGCGGGACCAAGAAATGGCATCTATGAGGGAGGGGCGAGCTTTCTTAAGCCGTATAAATGATAATATACCCAAAACTGTGCTAGCCATGGAGGAACTGCTGATCATGCTTAAAGAGGAAACAGAGTACTTCAATCCAGATCATTTTGAAACACTCATGCTGGGAACTATCTATGCAGCCTACCAGGTCCGCGAGAAGAGGCAAGAGAGTCAGCAGCAAGCATGGGCAGGGGTCCTTGGACGCCTGGCAAATGTCACTCTATTTCAGTTACGCAGATCTTGAATTAAGAGAATGTAGAATTTAAAAAGCGACCAGAGCATGAAACACAATATAGTCAGTGTTGAGAGAATATTGTCTTATTTGCGTCTCTTTTTTTTCTTCTATGACTACAGATATGAGGGTGAGTCAAAAATCATCCATGCCTTTTAAAAAAGAAAAATAAATGTATTTTTCTTCACAATCCACCAAATGCACCATGGTCTTCACCACTTCATCAAACATGAATCTTCATCCTCTTAGATGATTTAATACATAACCCACTGTCACTAGTCTAGCCAACATAATATATTCAGGTTCACGCTTGTGATTTTGCTATCCGTTTTGGAAGTGTATCCGGCTGATTCTTCATGTCTGACACCTAAATGTCCTTCCCAGAATTTCTCTATCCAGTCATATACATTTCATCATGACTAAACACTTTCTCAATACCATGCTTAAAATCTTTTATATAGAAAAGGTCACCTCCTGGATTTACGGAGTCCTACCATTGGATATTTACTGCATGGGTGATTATTGTCCAGCAGGCAACACACTATTAAACACTAACTGATGCAGTGAGTAGGTTCTCATTTATGTCAAAAGACACATCCTGCGGTCATAGAACAGAACTGTTTCAGGAGGGTCAAATTATTAGCATGCATCAAGCAGAGAAAATATTAAGTAAAGTTGCTGGTACTATAAAAAATCGCGTGTAGAACTGTATTTCCACTTGCACAATGCGAAGAGAACCCAAGGGATTGGAAATACACAGCTGTGTGGCTTTAGGAAAACCACTTGTCAGTGCAGCTAACCGGACGTAAATGACTGCAAATTGCTAGGGACCATAAAGATTGTACTCTGGAGCAAGTAGAGAAGGTCATGTGGTCTGATGAATTCAGATTTACATAGTTCCAGATTGATGGATTACTCAGGGTAATTAAAGAGGCAGCTGAAGTGATGCCTCTATCATACATAGTCCCTGTCGTATAAACCTTAGGGGTCAGTTGGTCAGGTCTAGTTTCAGCAATGTTATATTTTCAAAGAATGAAATCAGCTGAATACCTGAATATAGTGAATGACCAAGCTTATACTTTAATGTATTCTACTCTGAAGGCACAGGCATATTCCAAGAAGACAATGCCAGGATTCATATAGGCTAAAATGGTAGAAGAGTGGTCCATGGAGCATGAAACAACATATTTACACATGGATTGGCCACCAGAGTCCAGACCTGAACTCTACCCAATATTGTAGATGTGCTGTGGTCCAAATACAGTCAGGAATACATTTTGTGACATTGCAGAAGCTTGTGGAAACGGTGCCACTGCGAATGCATGCTGTAATCAAAGATAAAGGCGGTCCAAACCTTTTTTAGCCAGACAGTGTATATTGTCACAATACATGCCCTCAGACAATAAAAAAAACAAATCACTGCACACTGCTATTCATTTGTGCAAATCACACGTGACACAAGAGATTAATATGATTGGAGTGTGTATAATTATTGACTTATCCTCGTATAATGACATTTACAATGTACATTTTGATGACTGAATACTAAAAATCACAGAAACCAGAGTTATTGGAGACAAACATAATCCACATCTACAGTAGGGTTTAGAACAAAATTGTTACACAAAACTGTTGTAAGTCATGAAAAAAGGAAGCAAATTACATAACTGACCATTTCTTAGACTTCACAGCATGCAGAATAGAGTAATACCTAGTAATAACCATTAATAAAAACATAAAATTAGTCACTATTTGATTAACGTTTTTATTAAACAATATACATTTTTATAATTGCATTACCTTGTATAATCTGATTCAGTTCATCTGGTGGTATTGACCCGACGGTCACACATATTTTTTTGCATGCAAAACCCACAAGACATTTTTTTTGATTGTTTTGGGTTATATATTTGTTCTTTACTGACTAGAACATTATTATTAAACGGATCAGGTATTAAATCTGATTAGCTGAGCGGAACACACAGTAATGCACACCATATCAGTGCTGTGCTAAATTTTGTCAAGTAGCAGCTTTCAATGATTGGAAACATTTAAAATACATTTTATCATATTGGGTGATTTAAAAGTGGATTCATGGTGGAAAGAGATTGACAAAATCGAAGTCAGCAAAGAGGGAGATATCCTATAATAAGTTTCTATAACATTTGAAGATTAGAAAAACTATGTAATAAAAAAGCACGGTGAAACCAACAACAGGGGCTTTTCACTGCTTTTTAAACCCTTTTTGGACCTATTTTATGATTTTATGAAGCTTTTAAGTTTGAAACTTTTAAGTATATTAATGTACAGTAAATATGAAATATGTACTCTATTTTGCATTGTGCTTAAAACCACCATTCCCCGTGATACAATCGCAGAAACGCACGGGCCAGCCAGTGCTGCCAGGGCAGGAACAACCTTATACAGGGCGCCAATCCATCGTAGGGTGTCACACAGTCACACACATTCACCTATTTAGAGACACCAGTTAACCTAGCATGCATGTCTTTGGAATGCAGGAGGAAATCCGGGGATCAAACCTGTGTCTTGCTGTTAGGCAATTGCACTACCACTGTGCCACTCCACTATAAAAAACACCTCTAACATAATTTGGACTAAAAAGAATATGGTGCCTAAGACTAATAATAACATAGCTTCTACTACCACGGTATTAGGTTTTGGAGTAGAAAACTTGGATAAGTAAATTTGTTGTACTGTGTTGTATACAGTGTCTCCAAGGCAAGGGTTAGTTTTATAAGAGGTGTTGATCTAGGTTTAGGTGTATTGCACCAATGTGTAGTCAATAAAGTTATAAATACTACAAAGTTTCTCATTTAATAATGTATTTTGAAGGAGAAATATTATCAGATTCACTTGTTTCCCATAGTTCATGCACATATAGATTGAAAATTGTTATATACAGTATATCACAATTGGGCTAATAGGAATGCTACATCACAGTATCTCTCCACCGACGGTTTGAGAATCGAATTTGCACCATTTTGTTATATTTTCCATGAGCCTCACACAATACACACACAATACACACACAACACACATTTCAAACGTAATAAGTAAGCAAAATAAATTAACTGCACCCATTGCTACAATGGCATTCAGACTCTAAGAACAGACAAGTTTATTCTGGTGGAGATTGTTTTACAATGTGTAACTCATTATTATTTATAGGAACCAGCACCGAAAACAGATAAACAGATCATATTTGATCCATGTGCGGAAATTGGTTCTCTTTAATGTCCAAGCTTTTGGGTAAACATTAATATATTTCACCAAAACTTTGTGGAAATCTTTAAAATACATTGCCTCTATAGAAATTTGCCACCTATTACCTAAAGGTGGCAAACACATATCAAATTATTCTGTAAATGTGTGATTTGTGTAGAATGTTACATAATGAATAGATGAGGTTCAATTTTACAGTTGTTTTATTCAATTCAGTTCAGATTTATTTATATTGCGCTTTTTACATTGGACCATCAAAGTAGCTTCACGGAAATTCAATACGGAATATAATCATGAAGATTGTATCCATTTCTAACACTAATGAGCAGGTCAGATGGCGACAGTGCCAAGGAGATGAAGAAGGAAGAAACCTTGCGAGGAACCATTCTCAGAATTACCAGAATCCCATCCTCATTTTGGATGATAACAGATTAAACAGAGTCTGTGAATGTGTGTGTTGTGGTTAGTGTGCAATTCCTAAGGATATTCCCAGTAGAACCCGTGACTCATGCCTTGCACCTGGGAATGCACTGCTTCAAGACTATGGTTGCTAGCGTCCGTGTTGATAATGAAGTCCCCCTCCTGCTTTGGGTATGCCAGGATCGGTGCCCTGCACAGCCATTGTTTCAGAGAGTAGAAAGCCTTTTTCTGCCTCCTCCGACTAATGAAACTGAACATCGCCCCCGGTTAGATGATGTAGCAGCGCCGCAATGTCAGCAAATCCCTTCACAAAGTGCCAGTAATACGATGCCAGACATAAAAATCTCTGTAACTTCCTGAGGTTTTGGACAGAGTTCTGTCCCCACGATGAATGTTCACCAGGGGAAGCCGGTGAGATTGGAAACGAATGGGGGAGATGTCGCCGGTATTGATGTCATGCTGCACTAGTGTTGTCCTTGCAGGGTATGGTCAGCTCTTCCATGACAGCATCCATCTTCCTCTGGATGGAAGTATCCCACTTCTGACACCAAATGTGGCATTGGTGAAGAACACGCTTGCAGTAATGCTCTTTTATTAAAGAATATTGCACAACACTATGACATTCATCACACTCACTCAACTAAATACCCCTTAACTCCATCCCCCCACTGACATTCCACAAAATAGTAAGTAACATAAAAATAATTAATAAAATATAAAAAAATGACAAGTCTAATCCAAGCCTAATCCAAATGTGCTCAAGTAATTGTCTGAGAGCTTCAGATTGGGGGACTAAAAGTATATATTTGAAATATATTTTAAATCTGCGGTTCTTTATTATTAGTTATATAATTATTATAAGTAACAGCCCAAAAGTGACTGTGATTTTTTTTAGGAAATCACAATCTGATGTAATTTGTGAATGAAACAACTGGGTGACTAAAGGAGAGAGAAATCTGAAAAAATGGGTTGCTACATTTATAGTAAACTATAGGAATCTTCGAAAATGCATCAAGATGCTTACATTATTTACAAGCTATACACACTCAGTTGATGCTTTGTGGATTTAGATCCCAGGTTAAAGTGAATATCAAGACATTTTGTCATTGTGTACATACACTGTGATTACTTTTAGAGAGCTATGATTATATGTAGTTATGTGGTTCTTGCTACAACTCAAAATGTAATGATATCTACATTGACCACACCCATATATATTTGTTTCCTCTCAGCCTCCACTGTCCCTCCTCTGAACATGCCCAAACCATCTCAGTTTGCCGTCTCTATATTTTCCTTTCAATTTTCCAACATGTGCTGTCCTTCTGACATTCTCATTCCTAATCCTGTCCATCCTGGTCACTCCCAAGAGAACCTCAAAATCTTAAGCTCTGTCAACTCCAGCTCTGCTTACTGTCTCTTAGTCAGTGTTACTGTCTCCAAACCATGCAACAAGGCTGGTCTCACTCTTATAGACATTTCCTATCACTTTTGCTGTGACCCTTTTTCACACATCACTCCTTCTCTCCATCCATGCCATCCTGTCTGTACTCTTTTCTTCACCTTATTTTCACACTTCCCATTTCCTTGGACAGTTGATTCCAGATATCTGAACTCCTGCATCTTTGTGACCGCCTGACTGTTCTACCTGACTTCCTCTCATTCACACACATGTATTCTGTCTTACTACAGTTTACTACAGTTAACTTTTGTTAACCTCCTTTCCAGAGCATACCTCCATCTCTCCAAGTTCTCTTTTAGCTGTTTCCTGCTCTCTCTACAGATGTCATCTGCAAACCCCTATAATCCACAGTGATTCCTGTCTGACCTCATCTGTTAGTCTGTCCATCACCAGAGAAAACAAGAAGGGACTCAGAGCTGATCTTTGATGCAGTCCCACCTCCACCCTGAAGCTATCTGTCACTCCTACAGCACATCTCACTACTGTTGTGCTGTTCTCATACATGACCTGCACCAATCTAACAAACTTTTCAGCCACTCCGGACTTTTTCATACAACATCCTGTCATAAGATTTCTCTAAATCCACAAAGACACTGTGGAGGTCTTTTTGACCTTCTCCACTTTGATATATTGCCATCATTAACCAAATTTAAAAGAAGTTTTGGCAAAGATGTTAACAAGACATTTAATGTTTCAGGAGTTATTTGTTACCATTGTTTATGCAAACACATCTTAAAATGTAATTATTGTAACATTTTGCTTTTTCAAATTCTCCACACATTTCCTATTAGGGACAGTTCATAACTGCAGGTAGACCAGTCCAGTACCCATATTCTCTTATAGCCATGTCTTTGTATCATGTTCAACATGTAGTTTCATTGTGTGTGGACAAATTATTGGACACAGTGTCTATTTTTGACAAAAAAAGTTTGAATGCACAATTTCATTGTGCAATGGTCCAGTATAGATGCCTCAGACACCAGAGAAGAAAATTCTACCTATGAACATGGTTAACATTATAATTATTTTTCAAAGGGCAGCCTGGCTAGTGTCCAACATGTATCGGGAACAGATCTGACTTACAGCCTGCCATACAAACCAAGATTCTGTTTTGGTCATACAGGGCTTGTACCACCTTTAGCAGAGGGCCTCCAACCCTGTACTCCCAAAGCTGAATGCCTTCTCAAACTTCCACAAAACACATGTGGACTGGTTGGGCAAACTCTGGATGAGTCAACCATCGCAGACTGGATGAGACATGATATGAGACAAAAATGCCTAGTGGCAATGTGATCAGTTGTGGAAAGGAAAACATGGCATGCCATCACAGTGGATGTGCAGAACCTTGACTCACTGCAGTACAGGAGTCTGGGCACGCTGCAACTGGGCTTGGGTGTGCCAAAACTTGTCTCACTGCAGCATGGAGGTCTGTGCATTCTAAAACATTGCATGCAAGCAGTGGTGTCAGCTAAAGATTTTCGGCAGCTTAAGCTCTGTGGTGCGCTGGATGATATCCGGAAACCAACTCAACGTAAATACACACAAATCACAGCTGCAGCTGTGTTCAGTTATGTCACTGCACCAGTCCGTCTCTTTTACATAGTCTGTGACTTCGCATTAAGACAAGGGTGCAAGTCTAATCTGAACACCCGTGATCTCTCACATCTAGGAATATACCACAAAATATTTTTTACTATTATTTTTATACAATTAGTGTGTTTTTTTGGTATTAGCCATGTCGCCTCACAGCAAGATGGATCTGGGTTCGAACCTTGGGTGGGACGACTCTGCAAAAGCATTTTTGGGGAGTTTGCATGCTCTCTGAGTTTTTTTTTTTCTCAGGTGGTCCCACATTCC
>JAOUQT010039580.1:0-11157 GCA_025769995.1 Xyliphius kryptos
TTTGGACTCTGTAAAGCTGCTTTGTGACGACACACTGTTGTAAAAAGCGCTATATAAATAAATTACTTACTTACTTGCCCAAAAAGCAGAATGAGGCTATAAGAAGACCCTAAATTATTTTAGGTAGCTTTCTCCAGAGTAAATTACATAATTAAAGCATCTAACTTGAACAGTGGAGATCATGTTGAGGTCTAATAGCGCAAGTCTTTTTGACAGAACTGCTCAAAGAATAGCTGAAAGAGCAAAAATCCTGTTTAAAGGCAGAAAACCAACAGGAGTTGGTTCAGCAGATTCTGCAGATTTGAGTGACGGTACAATTTTTTAGGAGGTTAGGAAACGTTTGACCTCTGTCAATGCCAACAAAGGTTATGTTACAAAGTACTGAGTTGAAGTTTTGTTATTAACCAAATACTCATTTCCACCATAATTTACATATAAATTCTTTATAAATCCAACAATGTGTTTTACTGGATTTCTTTTTTTTTTACTTTGTCTCTCATGGTTAGTGTACCTATGATGAGAAATACAGACCCCTTTCTAAGCAGGAGAACTTGCACAATCGGAGGTTGTTTAAATACTTTTCTCCCCACTGTGTATAAATTAATTTCTAAAAGTTGATACATTTCTTAACATTAGCCATTATTTTCAATAAAAAAAGCACTACTCCTAAATATAATTTTCAAAAGTACTAGATGGCTACAAAAAAATAACATATTTTCTTTAGGCCTTTGCTGTTATTTAAAAACCATTGAAGATTAATTAAAAAATCTTGATTAAAACAGTAATGAAATATAATTTAATTTTTTATCCATTGATGTTGTTAAATCATGTTGTTTTTTTTGTTTTTTTTAATTGCCTCACTAATTATGATACTGAAATAAAACCTCAAAATTTATATGGTAGACTATTGTTACTGATATTATACTGATATACTGACTACTGATATTATAACGGAGATACAGGATTTAGTACATAGATTTTATCTATACTACAGGCCAAAAGTTTGGACACACCTCATTCAATACATTTTTTTTTTCACGACCATTTACATTGTGGATTCTCACCGAAGGCATTAAAACTATGAATGAGCACATGAGGAGTTATGTACTTAACAACAAAGGTGAAAAAATTGAAAACATGTTTTATATTCAACTGTCTTCAAAATAGCCACCCTTTGCTCTGATTACTGCTTTGCACACTGTTGGCATTCTCTCAATGAGCTTCAAGAGGTAGTCACCTGAAATGGTTTTCAGGTGTGCCTATAAGGGTCAATAACATTACATTATTTACATAACTCCTCATGTGTTCATTTATAGTTTTGATGCCTTCAGTGAGAATCTACAATGTAAATTGTAGTGAAAATACAGAAAACGCATTGAATGAGAAGGTGTGTCCAAACGTTTGTCTTGTACAGTATGTCTATATGAAATAAACTCACCCTGCTATTAACAGTGTCTGTTCGAGTCAGTGGGCCTCTCTGATCTTTCTTCTCCTCCATCTGCCACGCAATAATGGTGATGTTGCCAATCTTCTCATTCTCTGCTGATCTAAGCAGTAAAAAAAAAAAAAAAACTACTTTCTTTTGTGGTCTATTACTGAACAGCATTACTTTATCGTTCTTTGCTAGGGATTTATATACCGTAAGCCAAGGTGTAGCCTATGAAACTTGTCTTGAAGCAATTCTTTCACTGTGAACATGGCAGAGCCTAGGAGGTACATCTGATAAAATGAAAGAAAACAGTCAATGTTCAAAACTAGGTATAAACCTAGGGTCAATCCATCCAGGCCGTGCCTCTTTTCTAATAGACCCCCACCTCTCAAGTGCATAAAGCCTTTGTATGGTACAGTATTTAAAATTGTTAACAGTAAAAAAAAAAATAAATCTTACTGTTCCCTGAGAACGATCTTTAACATCATAGACAGAGAGTTTCACTTGAGTCTGCTGAGTGATAAGAGAGTCTTGAAAGAAAGCAATGCTACTAAGAAATATTGGATTGCTTGTACCCTGAAAAAGAGGTCAAATTAACATGTAACAGTTTATCAAGCTGAATGTACAGAATATAAAAAATGGAAAACTAAGTGTGCTGTGTATTCTTGTCATTACCTCTATTATCTCTGTTTGAGCATGCTTTGTCCAAAAGGCTTGGGGTGGAGTGGTGCAGCTTACTGCTACAAAACTACTGGGCTTTCGTTCCATTGTTGGGGTGACTAGTTCACTGCATGCTGGAAGAAAAGGGAAAAAACAGCAAATGAACATTAACTGGATCACACTGTACAGCAGCAAGAATTTGTACACAAATAATTGACTGTCAATTATTCTAGCTTCACAAAAAAGTCATCAATGTCAGACTAGGAACATCAATAAGACAAAACCAATTAAAACAAAACTGTGATGTAGATTTTGATAAATTCTGGGATTATGAAATTAAAATGACAGTTTACAGTTACAAAAAATGTAAAAAAAAAAAAAAAAAAAGGATAAATAAAATAAATAAATAGTATACAAGACCGGTTTTTAAGATAAAACAAAATATGACAGTTTACTTAATCACCTAGACTGAACTCCAACACTGGTTCATCAGGATCCTGACTGTTTCCTAAACATGACGACACAAAGAAAGTTAATAAAACAATATACAGTTCACATATAGAAGTTGCACATGTTGACATGCTTGCTTTAATATGATAATGCCCAGCTATTGTCGAATCACAGGCATGGTGGCTTAGCCCATTTGCCTCTCAGCGCTTGGGATTCTTGGATCGAAATCCCCATCTGGGTGGATTCCATGTTCTCCCCATGTCTGCATGGTTTCCTCTGGGTTCTCCAGTTTTCTCCCACATTCCAAAAACATTGATTCAAGGTAAATTGAATGCTTTAAATTGCCCCTTATGGTCTGTGAGAGTATGTGAGTGAGTGTGTGTGTGTGGTGTGTGTGTGTTTGTGTGCCTTGTTCTGTGTGTATATGCCCAGCTCCCAAGACGTTCTCCCCTGGATGGGCATGGTGAACCACCCGCGACCCTAGTGAAGGACTATGTGGAAGATGATGAATGAATGAATGTCCAATCACACATAAAAAAAAATTAAAAAATTGAAAATTACATTCAAAAATATAATGAAA
The DNA here is from genome assembly GCA_025769995.1 of Xyliphius kryptos. NCBI lineage: Eukaryota > Metazoa > Chordata > Actinopteri > Siluriformes > Aspredinidae > Xyliphius > Xyliphius kryptos. The sequence continues at coordinate 3,120 of JAOUQT010039580.1, forward strand.
ATTGAAAGTGAACATTTTATTTAAACAAAAAAACTATAATATTTTCAATAACAAACTTAATTCTTAAATTTAGCATGTTTACCACCATGTCACATCACTCTTTTTTTTAAACAATGAAACAAAATTTAACATACTTTTGTTAATATAAAATATATGTATATGATTGAACCTGTCACAGATGCTGATTTTGCTGAAAACTGGCTGGGTGGTCTGTGTTTTCCAAAAATCCAACTTTAAAATGGATTTGTCTAACCATGGAAATTATTTTGTCCTTTTTTTGGTCACGCTCAGTTAATTTAGGATTCAAATAAATTACTAAAACAAAATGTGGATATCGCTTTTTCATAATACAATTTCAGGTTACATTTATTTTAGTGGTAAAAATACTGCTGCGCAATCTTTAAGGTGACAATGATTCTTACAATGTACTCCTGAGACCATGTTGCTACATTGATCATGGTAACATGGCAGTTTAGCAACAAGAACACAAAGGGGTTATTAAGCAGGCACATTTACTAGCAATGTTTCCCCATATGACATTTGCATTCTGAGACTTCTCTTATATCTAAATAATTTCACCTGTAATCAGTTAAACTCCTTATTGTTGAAATGGCCACAACATTGTTATTTTGCTTGACAAAGTGGTAAACATGCCTGCCTGTTCCAGCCTGTTCTAAATTTGTTCATATTTAAAAAAAATTATAAATATTATTACTGAAAATCCTTATTTGTACTGTATATAAATGTTCGATTAAATTTAAAGATAAAGATAAGATAAGCCATTATTCGACCCACTTGGGGAAATTTGCATGATCAGCAGCCAAGGGAAAGTTTAACCGCTTTTACATTTTTACATCTAGATAGAGAAGGTATCAGAATCCATTTTAAAAAGTTTTTATTGATTTGTTACTAAGTGACCCAGCATTTCTGAAAATAAAATACAATAATCAGCAGCTCTTACCTGTCAGTGTAAGCCCAATCATTTCTGATGCGATATCAAATGTGTTGGCACGGTAGACAGACCAGGGCCTGTGGCGAGGGCTTCGGTCTTTCCCTGCCATCTTTGCACACTAGACAGCGTCTTTTATTAAAGAGAGTACAGTTGTCTGACAGTTTTTTGGCTGGTATGTCTGTTTCACTCCGCAAACTGGCCTTCTATTTAGAAGCTGGTAGGCAAAAAATGTCAGATCTTTAAATGTGCATCTTGAAACCACAGTCAACAACAACCAAAAAATAAAAAGCAAAATAAAACACAACTTCTCATCTATCACAGTTGTGAAACCTAATAAATTAGTCTAAGATACTTTAACAGATGTCTCACACTAAGTGATATACAGAACAGACATGATGAATTTGAACAACAGCAAGTTAATAACCAAGTTAACACTGCTTTTACTTACCAATTATCTAAACTTTAACAATGTGTTGTATATTGAAAAATGGGTAGTTCTGGTCATTAAATCTGATTGGCTGAGCGGCTTGTCTAGTTGTGACATTATTCAAAATAACTCACATCTCTGACCACTTCACATTCACATAAATGCGCGATATAAAATATACTGTTTTCCCAAAGTTTTTCATAAACTGGGTTTTGTAACTTGATTGTTAAAGAAACCGGAAATCTTTTACTTGCGTCAGGGTTCATTTATTAAAACAGCTTGGATTACGTCGCAGAAGGGGAGCTTATTACTGATTTTGCTTTTTGTCAACAAACACTGGGTTCCAAATTATTATGCAAAAAGTGCTTAGGAGTGATAAGGTAAGAATTTTTTTTTTGCCAGTTAAACTCATTGATGGTGAAGTGTGTCAGGGCTCTTAATATCACTGAAAGCAATTGCAGACACCTGTGCTAATTAGTTTGGCATTAGTTTGTCCAATTAAAAGTAAGACTACTTAAGAAGGCTGTCCCACATTATTAAGCAGTCTACATTTTAATCCAAAATGGGAAAGAAAAAGCATGTGTCACTGCTAAGAAACAACAAATTGTGGAGTGTTTAGGTCAAGGCATGACCACAATCAACATTGCCAAGACACTTCATCGTGATCATCGCACAATCAAGAAATGTGTAGCTGATGCAGAGCACACACACGTGTGCGTGCTGATAAGGGAAAATTGAGGACTCTTTCCAACAGGCTATTACAGGTTAAAAGAGCAGTTGCAAAAATTCCTTGTCATAGCAACAGACAAGTTTTTGAAGCTTCTGGTGCCTCTGATGTCCCCTGAACAACAAGATGCAGGGTCCTTCAGAAGTTTGCAGCTGTGCGTAAGCCATCCTGTCGACCTCCTCTATCCACTACACACAAGCAGAAATGTCTCCAGTGGGCCAAACAATACACGAAGACTTACTTCAAAAAATTTTTGTTCACCGATGAGTGCCGTGCAACACTCGATGGTCCAGATTGATAGAGTGGAGGATGGCCGGTTGATGGACAACCCATGCAAACAAGGCTACGGCGCCAACAAGGAGGATGTGGAGTAATGTTTTGGGCTGGAATCATGGGGAGAGAGATTGTCTGCCTACTTAGGATCCCTGAAGGGGTAAAGATGACTTCCATAATGTATGTGGAGTTTCTCAAACAGCACTTCCTGCCATATTTCAAGATGGCAGGAATTGCATTCCTCAGCAAGATCATTTTCATGCATGATAATGCTCCGTCTCATGCTGCAAAGAATACATCGGCATCTCTGGCTGCTATGGGCATAAAAGGGGACAAACTTATGGTGTGGCCCCCATGCTCCTCTGACCTCAACCTCTGGAGACCTGAACCTCTGGGGCATCATTAAAAGGAGTGTCTATGATGGCGGTAGGCAGTTCACATCTAACAGCTCCGAGAGGGTATTCTGTCCTCATGCAAAACAATTTTATCAGACAGCATCCAAAACCTGACAAATTCAATGGACGAGAGAGTTCAGAAGCTCCTTTAGAACAAGGGGTCCTATGTACAAATGTAACATCACTTGAAAACTGTTTTATTTCAATTTGTAATAACCTGCTAATGTTTATTATCAATATCACAAATGACCATTTTTTTTTTTTTTTTTTTTTTTAATGAAAAGGTTGAAAACTCTGCTGTGCATAATAATTTGGAACATGAATTTTGAGTACATTTTGAGTGTTCTATTTTTTTTTTAAATATACTGTGATCATTGGCAGATTGTTCAAAAACCTTTCCATTGTACTCTAATAGTGTACAATAACAATGACTGCAAGTCCTGTAGGTTGTTTTGAAAAATCTGAGAAAATATTATTTGCATAATAATTTGGAACACAGTGTATTACTGAATCAAACCTTGTTTTCTTTTATAATCATAGTGTTTTGGTAAGTGTTCTATAAAAGCAATAAGGCACTTGAGGTTGTGAATTATTGTAAATAAACAAGGGGAGAGAGGTGTAAGGTAATAACACCCCTTTCCTGTGGTTTATTCACAATTATGCATGCCATTCTATGACGTACTGCATTATTAATAGTTGGTAATATCATCTTTTAACTACATCTGTTATAAACAAAGTAAACATTCCAATAAAATATATTGGATTAGCAATGTAAATTTTAGTCAAATTGAATATACTGGTTAACCGGATTCAACCAGCTAAAATTCTAAAATTTTGGTTGTTCCTTTCTGTGGAGCATTAGTCATGGTACAGGTATCAACATGCCAAGGGAGTAGTTAATCAAGTGTTACATTTATAAACTGGCTAAATCAGAAATTTTATGTACCTGAGAGCAAACAAGTCAAGATCTGCTAAAACATGCATTTAAACATTTTAATTTTCTTAAGAAATTTAAGAATTACAGTCCATGTAAATACATGCTGTATACGAACATTTATTAGGATTGTAATTAAAATTTCTCACAATGCAAAAACTAAGTCAGTTAAATGAATCTATTTAGTAACAAAACATTCTGCAGAGAAGCCAATAAAAACACATTCCGTGTTAAATGAATTAGTTACTATAATATCCTTAATGAGCTGAATAAGGATTTACGCTGCCTCTCTCTCAGTTATCACAGCATAGCTTTTCAGATACTAAATTTAAATTTTATCTCTTAACCATTAACTGCCCAGTGATAAATTCAAGGGACTTGCTCAGGGACCCAAAAGACATAGCTTGGCAGTGGTGGGATTTAAACTAAGGATCTTACAGTTAGTACTCCACAAAACCACTGAGCTACCACTGTCTCTCTTTAGTTTAATTTATTCTCATTCTCCAGACAATATTATAATAAAGCAGACAGGGTCTAAATGATTTTCTTAGAAGTCTTCTGTTCAGTTACCCTACTAGACTGAAGTATTAAAAAACACAATTTAAAAGCTGTTCATTTGTGCTGTCTGAAATCAGAGCACTTCAAAATATACTTTATGCTGGAATTCAGTTCTGTTCATCCATTTTTGGGATGCTTTCACAAATAAAGATGTATGTTACTTTGAAATGAATACTAATGTGTTTTTCATCATAACATGGCCTGTTTATAGAATGATCAATCACACATGGGTGCAGACAACAATCAAAAATACACTTACATTTGGTTCACTGGGTTTAACCAAACAGCCACACCACACTTGTGCTAATATGAAACTGGTCCTAGATGCAGTGCAGTGGCCTAACATGGTTCAAGTGTTCGAAAAATAGAAGAAAATCACACTTTTTAAGTTACCCTCACTAAAGAACTAATAATGAACAATAATATTTTCAATTGGATGCATTGAGAGCCACTGAAGCTGTTCTAATAGAGGAATGATGTGATCATGTTTCTTAGAGTATGTCAAAACCCTAGCAAACCCTATTCTGAATCCTTTTGCTATTTTGGCAGATAGGAACGGACGGAGACAGACTATGTTGCAGAGATAAAAATAAGCTAATACAGTATGAATACAGATTGTATGTTAGGTTCGAAAGACATAAGCGGGTTAAAATAAATACCAAGATTGTGAACAGTGTCAGAGGAGTTATTAATATTACCAAAAGTCAGGGTTGAACCGGAAAGTGGGAAATGGTAGATTTGATGCCAGTAATAAGAAACCCGGTCTTATGCGCATTCAGCCTAAGGAAAGAAAATAAGCTAGGTTCTTGAATGCATTTAGTGACAGAAGGGGGTGGGGGAAAATCACAGGGAATAAAAATATTGGTAGATTTGGTTATCCTATGGATAACCAGGGAATTTCATACCATGGCGTCAGAAAATAGCACCAAGTGAGAGTTATGTATATAATAAAGATAAGAGGTCCTAGAACAAAACCCTGCCATACACCTTGCTTTACAAAGCCAGTGTCAAATATGGCTACACAGGCTAATTAAATATCATCTATCAGTATTAAGCCCATAAAGATGGGCTGTCTCTAGCAAATATATGTTACAGTTGAGAAGAAGCTAAAGGGCCACAACCTTTTCCAGAACATTTGAAACAAATGGAAGATTAAAGTTAGGTCTGCATTTACCTAACATGGCTCGATTCATGTCTGATTTCTTAAAAATAGGTGTTGCAGCAGCATGTTTAAATTCAGAGGGATCGGATCCAGCAGAGAGTGAAAGATTAACCAGATGGCAGTTCGGAGCAGACAGAACAGAGACACAGGAACTTAACAAAGAAGTAGAGGCAAGGCCAAACCATTAGGTAGTCGGCTTGGAGGTAATTTTTTTATGGTATCAGGATCGACTGTAGAGAAGGAAGAAAATGAGAGGATAGTGAGAAATACTTCAGGTCAGTAGTCTGCTAATTCAAAAATCATTATAAATGGCAGAAATCAAAGAAATTTGAGAAAAGCATTGCATAGCTCAGTTAGGAAATAAAGTTTTGTATGGTGAACAAAGTTGTCAATTAACAGAAGGGAAAAGGTTTTTTTGGGTCTTCAGTCCAGCTTTTTTTTCAGAGGTAAGGTATTGAGAACGTGTTTGTGCGCTGGAAAAGCAATGTTCAAAGAGGTTGAAACAGTTTAACAGTGACAAATATATCTCACTAAGTTCCTGGAGAAAATCATTAATGGAGGTCTCGGCTGGACGGTAAACAAATATAACTGTTACTTTTTGTCCCAAAACCCTAAGCACAATGTACTTGAAGTAAGTAACTTCTTAAAGATCACATACAAATATATTCACATTGTTACTTAAAAGTACTGCTAAACCCCCACCCTACTCGTTTTTCTGGGAGAGGAGAGACGTTCAAAGCTGTGTGGACTGGCAACATAACTGTATCTCAATTCCCTGTAGAAATCTACAGTGATTTAGTGAACCCTTTCTATGGGTGAAAGATCTGGCCAGTTCAGTAACGGGATCCTTTAAATTTTGATTAGTCTGAACACAGAACAGTTTTCCACTTTGCCACAGTCCATTTTAAATGAGCCATGGGTCATAGATTTCTGCACTTCTGGATCTTGTTTAGATATGTGGTCCAGAGTGTGTGTTTTAGTATCCTAGTCCCAGATGGATTGTGGAAAAAAGCTTTTCATCCTCCCAGTTTTAAACTTGAGTGTGAAAAATGCCTCCCTGAAGGTAATGAGGAGTGTAGTCCATTGTTGGGAAAGCTGAGGTCCTTTACAGTCTTCCTGAACTCGGTCCAGCACCGTTTCTTGTTGGATAGTTTGCAGATCATGGAACTCATTCTAAATGATACGTTGAGCTGATTGTAAAACATTCTGGAGAGCCTGTGCGTCATGCTTGGTCCTTTCCCAATCACATCGAAACACCTCATCTTTTCTATGCCCAAAAAAACAGTGATGCATATGCTGTAATTAAGTTAGAAACCTCCTGTAAAAGCTATAATGGCAATCCTACAAACTTCACTCAATGTACAAAAAAAAAATAAATAAATAACAGTTCCTCCCTGAGGCAAAAACCGCTGAGGTGTTGAAAAGTATTGCACTGCCAGATGATCAATCAAAATGGAGCGGCTTACAAGAAATCTAGGAATAAAAATGCCCCTCTTACTCAGTACAGAAATTATACCCCACAGTTTGGCATGTTTTTGCAGCGATTAGCATTTCACACCCCGCACTGCACCTCGCTCACTCCGGTCGTTTAGCACTGCTCGACTGATCCCCCCATATCTTAGGGGACAAGAAGACACGCTTCTACACTCTTCCCTGTTCTGGCTCCTAAATGGTGAAATGAACTTTCTCTAAATGTTCGAACGGCAGAGTCAGCAGCTACCTTCAAACACTGTTTGAAGACCCACTTAATCCGCACTTACCTCAACTAAACCCATTTTCCCACTCAAATACCCCTAAAAAAACCCACATGCACAATTCCACAACAGTTTCTTGAGGTTATTCTTGTTGTCTTCCTATTTATTCAAAATAAATTGTTTACTGATATAGAGATTATAGAGATGTATTAACACCTTTACTCCTAATTATTCATGAAAATGTCTAATCGATGATGTAGCAATATTCTAATGCACTATGAATGCAGACAGAATACAGGCTGAGCACAGTGACTTCCAAGAGTTATAGAACGTACCTTCAATGGAATATAGCACAATGGTGGCTGTGTTTGTATCAACTCACAAATATTTGGTTAATATCTCACAATCTCATAATATTGATTGATATCACACACAAACAATGTGCAACTGCAGTTACTTAGCAAACACTCGTGCAATAATCTAGCTCAGCCCAGACTCTGCAACACATCTGCACTGACTGAGTTTACAGCTTCACTGCTGCATTCCTACAGATCATCCACTGTTGTGGGTAGTGAAGGTAAACATTTTTTCAGTTAATGTACCTATTGTGCATATATTAAACAATTTTAAGATCTACTGAGATTTGTTTACCCAGAATAGTGAAATAGAGGCCCCAAATATACAGCTTAAACACCTATTAGGATTAAGAAATCTGAACTAGAAACATATACAAGATAACTTGACAAACTGTATGTGTAATCATTTGCATGAAAGTAAAAACTTAGACTTATTTTTTCAATTGCGTCACAAATATATTCAATTAATATATACAGGGGTTAGACAATGAAACTGAAACACTTGTCATTTTAGTGTGGGAGGTTTCATGGCTAAATTGGACAAGCCTGGTGGCCAATCT
>JAOUQT010039590.1:0-11157 GCA_025769995.1 Xyliphius kryptos
CGGATGGGTTAAATGCAGAGGACCAATTCCGCTGTGTGCGAACACAGTGGCAAAAATGTATCACTTTCACTTTCACTATCCTGTAAGAGGAATGGCTTAAAATCCCTCTGACCACTGTGCAAGACTTGTATGTTTCATTCCCAAGACGAATGGACGCTCTATTGGCCAAAAAAGGAGGCACTACACCATACTAATAAATTATTGTGGTCTAAAACCAGGTGTTTTAGTTTCATTACCTAACCCCAGGGGTTATGTATATATATACGTATACATATGTGTATGTATATACGTATACATACACATATGTATACGTATATATATACGTATATATATAATTACATTGAAATACTTATACTAGTTTCAGTAACTATTTACCGTTAGTGGTCGTCACTTGTGATTTACACCATTGTTTTAAATTGAGATTTGTTTACACACGATATACGTCTGTTTATCAATGCGATCTAGACTAGGGAGATGTTACTTTAGTATATAATACACATTTTATTTGTATTATTTAGGTGTAAAACTCATCTTCTCTATTTCAAATCCTTACTAAAAGTGAACCGTAAACACGGTTTAGAGGCACACGAGATCTCCTACAGTGACTGCTCGTTTTCAAAGTACAGACCGAGTGACTGCGGTTGTTTATCAGCTGCTCACTCAGCCGAATTCATCTGTGACCTTATATGTACTATATACTGTAGTAAAGGTCCTAAGCATCATGATTTAACATAAACTGACAGATAAACATCCACGATCTACAGTAAACATCTCCAAATTTTATTGGTAAATTTGCATTACTTTTTATTTCAGTACTATATTAAAAAATATAAGTTTTTTGTTTGTAAGATTCTTATTAACCATATATTATTAAAAATGAATTCATAAATCAATAAAAAACTGGGAATAGTTATTTTTGTTTTAGCTTAGAGACAAGTACATTCCACATAAGTCGTGTTTTCTGGAACCAATAAGCGACATAAGGTGATGTATACCTGTACTATTATACAGTGGGGCAAAAAAAGTATTTAGTCAGCCACTGATTGTGCAAGTTCTCCTACTTAAAAAAATGAGAGAGATGTGTTATTTTCATCATAAGGTTACACTAACTATAAAACAACATGAGAAAAAAATCTGGGAAATCACATAGCAGGATTCTTAAATAATTTATTTGTAAATTATGGTGGAAAATAAGTATTTGGTCAATAACAAAAGTTTACCTCAATTCTTTGTACACAAACTTTGTTGGAATTTACAGAGGTCAAATGTTCCCTGTAAGTCCTCACCAGCTTTCCACACACTGTAGCTGGTATTTTGGCGCATTCCTCCAAGCAGATCTCCTCTAGAGCAGTGATGTTTCGAGGCTGTCACTGGACAACATGGACTTTCAACTCCCTCCACAAATTTTCTATGGGGTAGAGGTCTGGAGACTGGCTAGGCCACTCCAGGACCTTAGAATGCCTTTTACTAAGCCACGCATGACCACATGATATTCTCCCAATCCTTTTATGGATCATCCATATGCTCTCTGGCAAAGTGTAACCTATTATGAAAATTACAGACCTCTCTTGTCTTTCTAAGTAGGAGAATTTGAATCAGTGGCTGACTGAATACTTTTTGGCCCCACTGTAACAGTGAAGTATTTTAATAAAATATAATCTCAAATCAAGGCTATGTTAAAATGGAAATAGCATTATAAAGCGAGCCATGGTAAATTCTTAACTAAATTTGTAACAGTCCTATCACTAAGCCTCATTATTATTTTTGATGCTGTTAAAATAGCAGCTGCATTGAAGGTCTTTATTTGTTCTGACACAATTGTAGATGCCCTGTTCATAGCGACATGTTTGGGAAATGAGGATGACACATTGTTTACAGTAATCCCAGATGTCAGTTCGCCCAGCGTTTTAAAATGAAACTATTGTGTCCACACTGAAGGACATTCTATAATTATCCTGGCTTTGTAAAGCCTTCGGATTCCGATATTTGTTCTACAATGGTGCATCATTAATTATTAATCCTCACGTTACTAGCACTTGAATGAATCGGAGGCTATCGTGTACAGGCTGAAAAGACTGGAAAAATATCTGGGTTGATGCTAGCATCAGACAGATGTTCTAGGTTTACAGACATGATCTGTTCTTTTGATGTATTTTTTATTAGATATTATTGTATTTGACTGGATAGTGTCAGGTCTTGCGGCATCTAGTAATCCTGGTCCATTTGGACGGGCAAAAACCAACATAAAACATCAAGTATGATAGCCTGTACTATTTTCAGTAGCAGCATTTATTAATAATAATAAAATAAATTCCCAGAGAGCCTGTGAAATTATTAAACATTGATTATTTGTTGGATAAATGAAGAGTGAAATGTAAACACTGTCATAATGTGGAGATATATGGCAGACTCTGGGCTAATTTCCATCACCACTGGCTACACTCGGTGGCATGGTGGCACAGTGATAATGCTCTCCTCATAGCAACAAGGACCCGGGTTTTTATTATCAGGTGATGCGATCTAGGAAAGTTCTGTGTAAAGTTTGCATGTTCTCCCCATTTTAGCGTGGGTTTCCACCGGCTTTTCCAGTTTCCCCCCTACAGTCCAAAAAAATGTATGGCTAAGTGAAATGGAGACGCTAAATTGTCTGGTCCTAAGCCTGAAAGGGTGAGGGTTTGCTTCAGAAAGGGCACCCGGCTTAAAACATGTGACAGTTTATAATTCGAGTGACTCAATATGGTGACCCGTGGAGGCCGGAAAAAGCCGAAAAAATGAACAAAAAAAACCTCACTGACGACACACACCTTTCTTCGTGAAAAACTGGATGATATACTGTCACACTTTACTTTCTCTCTCCTATCTTTGCTTCATTTCTTTTTTGTGTCTGTACCCATGGTTTTCTCTAAACAGCGACATTATTATTTTCTTGCAGCAGCACAAACTTCGCACTCACAGTTCATACCCACTTAGAGGGCAGAATGAAGGAGAAAATCAACATTTTGATGCTTTAAACAAACCAGACAGTTTAGTTTAATGATTAATTTAAATATATAAATTAATATATATTTATGGTCTCTGCTACTCACATGTCCTTAAAAATGATCCTAACCAAAGATCCCCCCCATCTAGCGCCTCTGGCTGAGGAGGCACGGCTGTAGCTCAGCTGGGGAAGTATGCGACTGATTTTGAGGTATTTAGGTTTTTCTCAGAGTATTATACAGATGATTGTATTAATATGACATGCAGTAAGTACTTAAAGATTTAAGAGTAACATCAGAGCAATGATTTTATTTTTAAGTGTAGGATCTTAGAGGTATTTAATGTCCATAAGTAGCTAAATAAGTTTACAGTTCACTTTTAGATTGCTGATACATACAGTAGTTACATATTCTGAATTTCCCACTGATCTACTTGTGATATGAAATCTCAAGGTTTTCACTCAGAAGGTGGGTCACACTGCAAGAGCTGTGTACAAAGTCATTAAAAAAGCTTTTATGTGTTAAGTAATGACTTTGTTCCACCTTTTATTTGCTGCAGGCACTATGAAGCAGGTCTAAACATGCATCAGGAGTTATATCTCTCTCGCACACACACAGAGACATTTCAATTGTAAGCGTTTCCTTCATGCTTCTTTGCCCACTAATTCCTATGTTCATTTAATATAGTGACCCTTGTTAGTTCACAATAACATAAAAACAAGATGTAACTCATTTGTATGACAAAATGCAGTGTGAACATAATGACGGTGTGATATGAGATCTTTTGAATGTCTTTGGTCTGAATCTTGCCTCGCCATAAAACCCCTGTGTTCCTCCAAGCTCTATCCAGCATTTCCCAGGCAAGTCACAATGACCTTCCTACAAACAACGGCATGCACCGACACGCCCACCACATCACAGAACGATCCGCCCATATTAAGGAGATCAGCGAGGCCTAGCGTTTGCTCTTCAAGCCGGAAGCACAGGATGCCACACCCGCCCAGTTCTCTTATGTGAACTATATCTAACCCGGCAGCACGGGTTGCCACACCCACATGGGATTCCCCTTGTGAAATGAATGCAGTTCGTAGAGCGGATTGCCAATGTATTCTAAGGGATAATAAAGATTATATTCTTGTAAACCCTCTGAAGGATTTTTCCATTTGTTAAATGGCTGTTTTGGTTGTTAGTTATTGTCCTATTGCCCCTCTACATCTCCAATCCACCTAGCATGTGTGTCTTTGGACTGTAGGGGGACCCAAAGAACCTGGAAAAAACCCATGCAAACACGGAGAGAACTCCACACAGGGGATGGAACCCGGGTCCTTTTTGTTGTGAAGCGACAGCACTACTACTCACCCGAACATACCACCCCCCCAATGTAAATGTGATTGATCTGCTGCTATATTTAATAAACTGTATTATTTGTAATGCAGTTTTAAAAAAGATCATGAGCCCCTGAATGAACAATAAAGTTTTTTCAGATCAGTTTTTTCATTTATTTCTCCAAAAGATGTGCGAGAGAGTAATTCCCACAGAGTTTGTTACAGCTCCCCAACTGAGGAGTAGTTTAAAAACATGTAATCGCCTGGCTTCTTATGACTCAACGAAAGCACCATCTTACTTTTGCCCTCACTTGTCCACTGAGATATTATTTTTTGTTCATCTACAGCAATTCGCCAACGTGTACAATTTTAACAACTACCTGTTTGCAGCTCACAAAATATTGTATCAGTCAAAAGTCTGAATTACATTTATCAACTAATTTGAGATTATTAAACTTGTAGAGATTTAGGGGAGATTTGCTGAGCAAGCACTAACACTTTTTTAGTATTTCATTCAACGTTTTCTCCTGAACTACTCAATCTGAAGACTGGTGTTTTTTAACAGGCTATTGATTTCAGCACTACAACTGAACGTAGTGTTAACTCATTTTTCATCACGCCATGTTGAACAGGTTTTATACAGGTTTGGCACAGCTATTTGACCTATAGGATGTTTAAATAACTATATTGTTTGCACCAGTGTACCTGTATATAGCTGACTTCCAAACCCTTATGGTGCATTCAGAGTTCAAAGACAATAAAGAGTTTCCCAGGACCAAATTCTGGACAGGTTATTGATTTACAGTTCTCAGCATAGATGACTTCACCCCTTTGAAAAAGTTAGATATTAATCAGTATCTCAGTAAAGAATTTCCAGAATTGTGATAAAATATATTTCATTGAAAAAACTAATATTTCGTGACCGCCATGATTCTTTTTAATTCTAGAATTCTGTAGTCTACATATTAGCTTTTCTCCCAGTATTACCGTTCATATTATTCATATTTACAATATTTATCATATACACATGTTATCTAAATGCTGCTGAAGCTGACCTAAAAAAACATGTCCATTTTAACCTTCCAGGGTTCGCTGAGGTGAAGGTTTAGGAAAGATGGGGAATCACTGATTGGTGTTTGATCAAATAATGTGCATGCTTCTATACACAAACTAATCACATTCAACTCTATACTGTAAATAATGAACGATCCATCCCTTTTCCCATTCATTTTACCATAACATACCTATTAGCTGACACACTTCAGCTGAGCTTTGTCTTTATAATGATCTCTCTCTCTCGCTCTCTCTCTCTTTCATTCTCTCCTTTCATGTGTTTGTGCAAACATTTCCAAACAACGGAGTGGAAATCGTGAAAAAATGGGTGAGACAGAGATATAGTACATAAGGCTTGTACATAAGATAGCACACAATAATAAAAACTAAGTAAAAACTAAATCTAAGAAGACTTTCTGTGGGAAATAGTTGTGTATTTAATTAATGGGGAACTATCTTAAAAATTATTTCCTAAATAGGGTGAGAACCTCTTGAATTTTCCCAGGATAATCTCTACTAATTTTTTTCTAGAGCAAAAAACTTTCCAAATTCCAAGACACCAAGCTGATAATTTTCCATTGAATAGGTGAAGGAAAGCTAGCTCTCAAGGAGCAATGGAAAACTTGTACTGAATAAGAAATAGGAAGCATAGGTTGACAAAAATAGCCTGATCTAATGCTTTCCCATCAGTTATACGGAGCACAATTTTGACTCACACATGCACACTTAATAATACTAACAATACTGCTATTCTAGCTGAATGTCCCAGGAGCATACAAAGGGCATAACTTTCCCTCTAATGAAACAACTAATACTGCCAGCACAAAAGCAGTCTACGAACATGGCAATAGGGATATTCACACATTTAAAAGAATAATATAAATACAGAAATAATCATTTTAGCCAGATCATTTCAATAAGAAAAATGATACGATGCTATGACAACAATGACAGATGCCAAATACTATCCCAAAGTACATATTTTCAAGGAGGTCATATATTGAAAATAACACTTTGAAACTTTTGTAACCACTTTTGTAAAACACTGATTTCTCTAGAACTATTGATTAATTGCGCTGTAAGATAAATCAATAAAATGTACAAATGTAATTATATTTTATTTGTGCAAATTTATGATAATTGGCATCCCACAGAGGCAAAGGTCCTTTCTTAAGCGGGCAAGAAATATTGACAGTGTTACCCCAGGCATTTAGTTAAAGATAAAATCTTATCTATGCATTTATAGAACTGTACCATGTAAATGTACCATGAACCTACAGTATTAAAGAAACAGAAATACAGTGTTAACAAGGTTGAAGTTATAAAATGTCAATAGGCTTAAATAGGTGTTTTAATGTTTTGAAGGAGAGCCTTTTGTACAAAAGCCTTGGACAGGGCCAAGAAACGGATGGGAGACACTTGAAGCAAAGTAAAATAATGAGGGGGGGGGGCAGAACTGAAGAAAGAACAAGAAGAAAAGCAGAGTGTAGGTAAGGGGTAATTTGGGCTAGGCCTCAGTGCAAGTTGAGACAGATCGTGTTAACAACAGCATTCCAATCTCATTCTCCTGCTCTGTGGGTCAAAAAGACCCCACTGCTTGCACACACATACACACTCAAACAGGCATGCCACACACAACTTTACACACAAGAAAATGTACAAAAACATACACAGACTAACTGAATGACTATAAACTAAGACATTACTGACTTAAAAATATTTGCTCCCTCCCTCTTGTGCCCAGTCAGCCATGTGTAATGTCTCTTTTGTTGCTTTTTAATCAGCTGGTTTAATACACAACGAAGGGGAAAAAACCTCCCACATGTAAGATAATATAACAGAAAGCTAGTTACTGCCTTTTGCTTCTATTCAGAGAGCATGTTGGAGAAGTTTGGCCAACACAAAACACCCTGGAGTGTGCAATCTAACAGAATGGAAATACTGTAGCCCAAAGAGCTGAATTCCTAGTTAACACTGATAACATGTTGCTGTAATTACTCTCCTTTCTGCTTCAAATTACACATACCAACAAACCCTATAGAGAAAGATATCTAATAATAATAGTTTTCTATTACCATCTAATATTTTAGCTCTTGCTTTATAAAGGTTCCATTCCTGTAACATCTTTCTATTTTCACTCCCTGGCTTCCTGTCTCACTCCCTCTTGTTGACTAGGCCTGTGCAATCCAACACCATGAGGTGATTAGACAACACAAAGGGGAGGCAAGCTGTGGGAAATGAAAAAGTCTAGGCGTGCTTCTGAAATACATTCTTAATTCCGGACAACACAGGAACGTTGGCAAGACCTTTAATAATAATGTTCACAATTACAGTACATGATTAAATCATCATGGCAGGTCGAATGTTCACTGGCATGGGGTCGCTGAGACATCAGTACCTGCTATGGACTATACTGGACGACACTGGGTGCATTTTTCCCCCTCAAGAACACATGATTCAAGCACCAGGAGATATGCGTAAAATAGGGAAAGAATTTCAAAAATGCACAGGACAAAATATTGTACTAAAACAGCAAAAAGCGACACCATGATTATATTTTTTGGGTGTTTTTCAGATCTCTCAGCGACACGATGAGAGTGAAAAGAATATATTTCAGAAGCACTCGACAATTGATGTTCCTCTTTTAAATTGCACAGATGATACACATACGACGTTCAAAAACCGACTGTGATGTGCCATCCATGTATAGTTGTGATTAAAAAGACACGGAGATAGAAAGAGGGAGCAAGAAAGATCAAGACACACCTGTCCCAGGTCTAAAGTGACGTTCAGTTGGTTGTACTCAGCACTGCGAGACAGAGGAGGACTCTGCCACCATCTCTCGGTCCCATCGATAGCATTAGAGATAGGATGAGCGCGGTTACTGTCTGCGGTGTCACATATGTCGCAATACTGGCCCTAAGAAAAACACACACACATAAAGGCACTTGTAAGCAAATATTGACAAGCAAACAGAACAGTTTTTGTCCGTTTCTCCATGTACTGCACCCAAAAAATATATGTAAGGCATATACATATACATTTCACTATGTATTGATTTTGTCATTGATTGATGTACAGGACAGCCTGATATCAGACCTTTTTCATCACATAGGTAGACACACGCATAAAGCCACACCAAGTGCTACAAAACTCTACAAAGAGTTGTCTAGTTAGCCTCCATTTTTTACTTCTATATAAAAGAAAGGGTATAAAAATAACTGGGGGTTGTTGGACCAAGTAAAAATCCAAAAAACCTACCATTTGCTTATGTCATATTCAAAGCTCGTTTGCTTCATCTGCCAGTTTACCAGTGCTATTTGGAAGAAGAGAATTGTGGAATGGCATTTTGAGACTGTTTACAAAAACTACGAGACTGACTCCCCCTCCGAAAAGCAAGCTGAGAGAGAAAAAAAGGTGAAGGAAATAAAATCCCAGTTATCTGGACAGCAGTCATTTTTCTCACAGCTGAAGACAAAAGTGAAGGTAGACACTGAAGAATCATTCCGTGTGTACAGAGTACAGAGTTGTATTGTGCAATATGGGTCAATAGTCAATATATTTATAAATAAATATATGTTTTACATTTTTGTAGCAAGTTGATCATTTTAACTTGGTGAATTTATAAGTAGCTTGCATGCTGAAAATGTGTGTGCACCCCTGCTTTAAGACTTATTACTATTATTACTTATTACTATTATTCATACATAAGATGTGGCAGAGTGAGTGATGTGGAGAAAATTAACTCGCTGTGGCGACTATGAGCTAGTTATATTTTAAGGTTCGTTATGTTTTATCCACATTATTAATGTATGATGTCTGTCTAATATACAAGTGTTTGTATTTATTATTATTATTATGCTTCAAGCGGCTTTGCTGCTTTCCAAGCCGCCATTGTAAATAAGAATCTTTTCTTTATGACTTGCCTGTTTAAAATAAAATTTAAATAAAAAATAACATAGGTCTAATAAATGTAAATGTGCTTGCATTTTAAATACATTTATTATTCCACAGATCACAGCAGCTCAGCCTCACAATTAAGAGTGTTGTTAGCCTTTAAATGAAAATGAAATGCTCCACATTTGCATTTCTTTGTTTGATGTATGCCTTAAGCTATCAGTTCCCTGTTTCTCAAAGCCTGAATGAAGTAAGTTCCTCAGGGGAGAAAATGCAAATAGTACTTTACGTTTAGAGCAGGCTTTGCATTATACAGTGTTTGAACACCTCAACCAAGTGTTAATCCTCACACCCCTGGATGGGCTAGGTGTTGACCTGTAGTGAGGATTTCATAACTTTCATATCCTTATGTCTCAAGGAGCCCTCATGTTTGTGTTACCTTCTGGATATACCTTTCAGTTATGCTGAGTATTTCCAGAGTGTTTACTCTTAATATACTCCACATTTCTTAAACTGGAATTATGACAATGATCAGACCTAATGATTTCTCTTTTTCTGCAGACCTAAAGCCCTTACACCTGACCTTGTATTCTAGACATGCCTGGTGGTCGGCTTTCGGCGAGGGCTTGCGTCACGCAGAGAGGCCAAGTCTGCTGTGAATGTCCTTTGGACTTACTTACTCTCACAACTCCACACACATACACAGATTCCTTTTACTGACTGTTTAGTCTGTTATCATCCAAATGATAATGGGATTCCCTTCTGAGTCTGGTTCCGTTCAAGGTTTTTTTTCTTATCATTTGAGAGAGTTTTTTTGCATTTTAGCATCTCTAATTCATCTATCATGCATGTATTTGGAATGTGGGAGGAAACTTGTTCACCAGGAAAAAACCCACATAACCTTGGGGAGAACATGCAAACTACACATATAAGTTTCCCAGGTTGTTCCACCTTTAGGGTCATGAGAAAGCCGGTGCCCACATGTCAACTCTGGGCCTAAGAGAACGAACAACCCTAGACAGGGCACCAATCCATCATAGGGGTACACACACGTTTACACACTAAGGGAAACCATTTTACACCAATTAAACTATCAACCATTTCTATGAGAGAGGAAAACTGAGTACCCGGAGAGAACCCACACAAAAACACGGGTAGAGCATGCAAACGCCACACAGAAATTTACCAAGTCGCTCAACCCGGGGATCAAACCCGGGGCCTTCTTGTTGTGAAAAAAACACTATCCACTGCGCCACCGTGTCGGCATGGAAACACATTGAAGTTAAGCATTTGTACTTTATCAAAAAAAACGGTAATGGAAACAATAAAAGATAAACGATGTATACAATAATAAATAAGATTCTATGGGTGAAATAATCTATCAAGATAAACTACCCCTGTAATGATTAATAAAGATTTATTATTGTATAAAAAATATTGTATAAATAACACTTTTTTGTTATTAAAAATATATCATAATACTATGAGATTTATGCTATATCTTACTGGGATATACCCAACTCAGAATCCGGAAGATAGCAGTTTTCATCAAAGCAGAGCAACTTGTCGGAACACCGGCATTTATTTTCTAAGCGCGTTTAATATATCGTGGGTTATGGTTTTATTCGTTTATTCTTTTTCTTATGTTTTTAGTTCTTTTTATTATTGCACTGTTCAAAGTTACTTCTACGTATTGCGCTGAGTGATTACCTGGATGGTTTGGCTCGGGTCCCCCGATACAGGCCCCCCGACCAGTTTGCAGTAGAGGTCCTGCACCGGGCGACTGTGCTCGTCTTCTCCACAGGTGGCTGTCGCCGTGATTTTTGTTCCTTCGGCTAAATTAAAATAAGGCGGATGGAGACTGAATCCGTTCACTCCGTCCGTAGGTAAATCTTGTGTATTGG